>JAKTPI010000024.1:0-154387 GCA_030557545.1 Ogataea salicorniae
CATCTTCATCTGTTCAACCTTCAGCTTTTGCATCTTCCGCTGACTCATCTTCAGCTGTTGCATCTTCCGCTGACTCATCTTCAGCTGTTGCACCTTCAGTTGTTTCATCTTCAGGTGTTGCAAGCTTAGTTGTTGAATCCTCAGCTGTCGCATCCTCAGCTGTTCAACCTTCAGCTGTTCCATCCTCAGCTGTTCAATCTTCAGCTGTTGCATCTTCAGTTGTTGCAAGCTCAGTTGTTCAATCCCCAGCTGTTGCATCCTCAGCTGTTTTTAACTCAGCAGCTCAATCTTCAGCTGTTGCATCATCGGCTGAGTCATCTTCAGCTGTTGCATCTTCCGCTGACTCATCTTCAGCTGTTGCACCTTCAGTTGTTTCATCTTCAGGTGTTGCCAGCTTAGTTGTTGAATCCTCAGCTGTTCCATCCTCAGCTGTTGCATCTTCAGCTGTTGCATCCTCAGTTGTTCAATCCACAGCTGTTGCGTCTTCATATGATTCATCTTCATTTGATTCGTCCTCAGTGGCTGCAAGCTCGGCTGATTTATCTTCAGTTGATTCATCTTCAGTTGTTACAAGCCCAATTGTTGCATCTTCCGTCATCACAGGCCCTGCTGATCCATCTTCGGTTGTCTTAAGCTCATCGTTCTCAGCGGTCACAAGTTCAGTTCCTTTGTCCTTAGTCAGCTCAGGTTCCTCTATCTCTAGTTATACAAATACATTACCTGAGCAATCATCAGATGTTGCATCCCAGAATTCAATCACCAGTTTGTCATCATCTTCTAGATTAAATCTATCTCTTTCGTCATTAAGCAATAGAAGTGGTCGTGAGACCTCTGAGTGGACGTCAGTCGAAACTGTTTCAACATCATCTAGCTTGTCAGCTGGTGTCTTAACAACTACAGCATCTTCAGTCGTTACATCATCTGGTGTTGCAGCTTCAATTGTTTTAAGTTCTGCCGTTTCAGCATCGGTTATTCCGAACTCTGTTGATCCAGCCTCAGATATCTCAAGCTCTGCCGGTCCTTCATCTGATGCTTCATATTCAGTTGTTCCAAGCCCTGCCGTTCCATCTTTGGTCGTCTCATCATCAGTTGTCCCATCATCAGTGGATTTATCATCAGCTGTTCCATCATTAGCTGGCTCATCTTCAGCTGATTCATCATCAGTTGTTTCATCTTCAGCTGTTTCAACATCTTCTGTTTCTTCATCTGATGTTTCATCTGATATTTCATCTTGGGTTGTTTCATTTTCATCACATGATTTGTCTTCAGTTGTTTTATCTTCAGTTGATCAATCATCAGTTGTTGCATCTACACCAGTTGTTCCATCAGACCCATCCGTTGTTGGTACATCCTCCACTGTTTCAAACGATAGTTCATTATTATCACCATCTTCACAATCGAGATTCACAACTACAGCGAACTCTTTTGAATCTATTAAAGCAACATCAGTTTTGTCGGAGGAGTCATTATCATCATTTGAAGCAATTTCCAGTTTCACTGCTGAAGTTAATTTAACCACCATAACAAGAGATGGAAGTGTCATAAGTACTGGTGTCACTATTTATACAACTGTTTCCGAAGGCACAACAACTATTATTGAATCCCTCCCAATAGCAACACCACCCTTCACCACTACAGCTACTGATGTTTCTTCAACAGCTACAGAGCTTGAGTTGTCTACATTGACCAACCGTGATGGACGTGATACCACTGCATCTACGGATGTCTCTTCAACAACTACAGAGCTTGAGTTGTCTACATTGACCAACCGTGATGGACGTGATACCACTGCATCTACGGATGTCTCTTCAACAACTACAGAGCTTGAGTTGTCTACATTGACCAACCGTGATGGACGTGATACCACTGCATCTACGGATGTCTCTTCAACAACTACAGAGCTTGAGTTGTCTACATTGACCAACCGTGATGGACGTGATACCACTGCATCTACGGATGTCTCTTCAACAACTACAGAGCTTGAGTTGTCTACATTGACCAACCGTGATGGACGTGATACCTCTTCAACATTATCAAGTGGTGAGAGTAGGATTAGTACTGATGAAGAGGCAAGTACCAGTATGATTGTTTTTACCACCACTTCAAATGATATTGAAACAGAAATTACTTCTACAATGTTAATATCTCATTTATCCACATTAGATGCTCGTACGAGCACTACGACTGGTGATAACAAAGTCTCAACTACTGAAATACCAACAGACATAACGACTATCGAAGACCGTGCTTCGACAACCACTGCTCCTGTTAGCTCCGAGTCGAACACAGACGAGGACTTGACTGTTATAACAGATCAAGATGGTAAAGCCACCACTTCATCTGTTCCAACATATTTCACTACTTCCTTTATGATTTCATTTATCAGTGAAGATCTTACATATACCTTCACATCCACTGATGGTTCATCTGTTAGAGTTTACACTACTGTTGTCCCAACATACTCTAAAACCTTGATTTCAACTATTGCTAAGGTGACAGGAAGACCTTATACATACCCCTCTGATACTCCAGAAGTTGCCTATGAGGGATCCGGATCTGTCTTCTCTATCAGTAAGATCATTTCTTTCTTGAGTATCTTAGCGGGACTCTTATTTATTTAAACCCACCTGTTTGTATATTGTGTTCATTATTATTTTTCTTTTACATTTTTTGTTTTTGAATGTTTGCTAATATCCCTTCTTCTATTTATCTACTATAAGTTAATTATTTGAATTGTTTGTTTCCCTATTTTTGTCAAAAAGTTTGTATTTTTTTCTCTTTATCATAGACACATTCCTTATATTAATTCAATTTCCATACGAAGTTCTCAAGTTTTCCAGTAAACACGCGCCACCGGGGCCACAGAACAAGCCACACTATTAAGTGGCGGACCTGCAAGTTGTCTGCTTCGCCCGCAAGAAACACACAATTTTGGTTGGTTGAATTCCTCTAATTATAAGACAATTATACTCTACTAAACCCTACCGCTATAATCCCATTGGTATGTCCTATGAAATATTGTTCCATACAGCTATTTGAACCAAATCAAATCAATTGTTTTTGAGATTGTTTTCTTTTCCGTTTCTCTTTGTTTAACTCAGTTTTTCTGCCCATTATATATATATAGCAACCAGTCGCCCTCCGTGAACAAGTACCGCTTTCCACTAAATCTAAAAGCCATGTCGTTTAAAGGTTTCCAAAAAGCTGTTATCAGAGCACCTCAAAATCTGCGTCAAAAACTGAACATGGGAGAGACTACATCCGATCCAGTTTACGTAGATGCTGAGAGAAGATTCAAAGAGCTTGAAGAGCAAACCAAAAGACTAAGTGATGAATCAAAAAGATATCACAAAGCGGTCAATGATATGCTAGACCATCAAATTGGATTTTCTAAGGCAATCGAAGAGATATTCAAACCAATAAGTGGCAAATTGTCTGATCCAAACTCAACCATACCGGAAGGTAACCCGGAAGGTATCCAGGCATGTGAACAATATAGGGCCGTTGTGAATGAACTAAAGGAAACATTGAAGCCAGATTTGGAATTAATCGACACCAGAATTGTTGCTCCTGCACAAGAACTTTTGAAAATTATTCAATCAATCAGAAAGATGGCTTTAAAGAGAAACCATAAACAACTAGATTTAGATAGACACCAAAACTCATTAAAGAAGGTTCAAAATAAAAAAGAGTTGACAACAAAGGATGAAGAAAAGGTCTACAAATACGAGAACGATGTTGCCATTGCTCAACAAGAATATGATTACTATAATGAAATGCTGAAAAATGAACTTCCAGTCTTGTTCCGTCTTGAAGGTGAATTTATCAAACCTTTGTTTGTTAGTTTATATTACATGCAATTGAACGTCTTTTATACTCTTTCTAGCAGAATGGAAGAAATGAAGATTCCATATTTTGATTTATCAACTGATATTATTGAAGCTTTTCATTGTAAGAGAGGTGACGTTGAAGAACGTACGGAAGCAATTGGTTTAACTCATTTCAAAGTTGGTCATGCTAGATCTAAATTAGAAGCAACACAGAGACGTTATGCTCAAGGTGGAGCAGCTGATCCCACATCCCCTACAGGTTATGGTTCTCCAGTTGTTGGTGGTGCTCCAGCTTACACTCCACCAGCCACCACCTCGACATATGGCTACGGTGATCAAAAGACTGCTTACTCCGGATACGCAGCAACAGGAGCAGCATCTCCAGTCGCTGCTTACGGTGCATATGGCGCTGCTCCTGCTACTCCAACATCTGCTCCTGGAGCCGAAACTTGTACCGCTTTATATGACTATACTGCACAAGCAGCTGGTGACTTGAGTTTCACTGCTGGTACATTGATTACAATCACTCAAAGATCAAATGATCAAAATGGATGGTGGACCGGATCAGCCAATGGTGTTACCGGTGTTTTCCCAGGAAACTATGTCCAGCTCAACCAATAAATCTAATGTCGATTAGATGATGATTTTTCATGCTTTTTTTCTTCTTCCGTTGTTTTCTTCCGTTTTCTTTTGTATCGTTTTTCAACATTGTGCTTTTATATTGTAGTTTTTTCTTGAAGTAGTTGCACCCTGATTCACCTGATCAGATATTACCTATTCTAATTGAATATATATATATTACCTATTCTAATTGAATATATATATATACATATTTATATATATTACTTATGCCCTGAACAGAACAGCAAATTTCAAACATTAGACAGTAATTGTTATGATTATTGTTATGAGCGCAGTAGTGTTATATCAACGTCATATGGTCGGAAGTAAGCACCTGAAAGATTGGTTTTTTATTAAAGATGAGCTTATTAGATTAGAAGGTAAAAGTTACGATTTAAGAGGTATAAGAGGGCTAACTACTTACATGTAAACAAAAGTTCTTTCGGCGAATCTGAAACAAGGGGCAAGTCCGAAACATTCATAGAAAAATATTAACCCAAAATCTCCCAGTGTGTTTACTTACTGAATCATCTCCAAGCGGTACAAATATTGTCTTTGAGTATGTTTTATTATTTTCGAATCTAACAGTGAGCAGTCTCTTTCGTGCGGCTCCGTTTTATTAAACGCTCTGAGTTCTGTCTCCTTCTGCCCCCTTCTTTTAAAACTTCAGCTTTACTTTCCATTCCTTTGACCTTTGAAATCAGGTCTTTCTTTTTTACTTTAAATTTACATAAATATTGTTTAAATACTTTTAACTATTCCAGCTCAGGTTGCCTTTATTAACAGTATGGAACAACTCCATAACTTTCATACCCAAATTTCGAAATCTTTAGCTCCAATTGGGCGTACAGTATTGTTCCCTTACTCCTTCATTAGGGTCTTACTCCAATGGTATCACTACACTTCGATCAATACTTTATCATTAGTAAAACTTTATATTTTGTACTATTATAATGCCATAATGATGGTGAATGAATCCCACGACGATTATGAAACTTTTGATGCTTCTTATGAACAAAAGAAACAATACAATTTAACAAGAGTATACAATTATAATAGACCCATAGCAGCAGATATAAAAGAATGGTTTGAGGCTCCTTTACTTTTGAAAGAAATCTACAACAAATCTTGGTTAAGAACTGATTACTATTGGGACAGGTATATTGTACATACTCCATTTTGCATGTACAGAGGTCTTAGAAGATTACCAACTCCATATATTTATGATCCTCACACTCTCGATACGTCACATAATGAAATTACAAATATTCTAAATGATAAGAATAATGCTTACAACACAATAGATAACATGTATTTTGATCCAGAAGGAGAAAAAGAAAGCAAAGAAGTTGAAACTGAGTTCACTTCTAACAAATCCGAACTTCCACATATTGAAGAGTCTAAACTTAAAGATTCTCCCATTCATAATATTCATGGCTTTATTCCAAAACCATACATTCTAACTTCTGAATCAGTTAGAAAAAACCACAGTGGGGGAAAATTAGTTTCCCAAGTGTCTGATATTAAAAACTCACCAATGATTAACTTATTTGAGCCAGAGCAGGTCCAGCCAACATCACCACCAAACATACCAGTGGCAACAGAGAAGGTTACCACAGTCGAACAGTCACCAGTTAGATCCGTCGATCGTTCATCCAGTAGCATTTTTTACAAGATCAAAGTCAGAAGAAGAAAACCATCTAATCCTCCAAATACCGATTTGACAATTGGTAATTATGATTTAGTGAGACAAGCAATTAAAGATTGTTTGCCAATGCCTGATTTTGATGATGGTTCTTTAGGTCCAAATATGGTGAGATTTGCATGGCATTGTTGTGCTCATTATGATAAATTAACAGGAACTGGAGGTTGTAATGGTGGGACCATGAGATTTGCTCAGGAATTCAATGACCCCGGAAATACAGGATTACACACTGCAAAATCATACCTTGATCAGATTCATGAAAGATTCAGCTGGATCTCATTTGCTGATTTATATACCCTTGGTGCTGTGGTTGCAATCGAAGAAATGGGAGGTCCAAAAGTTGATTGGAAACCTGGTAGAACTGATTGTCTCGATTCTTCCAAAGTGCCACCAATGGGTAGATTACCTATTGCCACTCTCGGTACTGATCACATTCGTGAAGTTTTCACACAAAGACTTGGATTCAATGATCAGGAGATTGTTGCTTTGATTGGTGGAGGCCATACTTTAGGAGGTTGCCATGCGAAATATAGTGGATTCAGTGGCCAATGGACGGATATTCCTATTGTGTTTGACAACGATTTCTTTAAGGTCTTACTCGATGATACTTGGACACCAGGTAATGTTCCAGAAACAGGTAAGAGCCAATATTATAACCACAAAAAGCATTTGATGATGCTTAATACTGATGTGGAGTTGCTTAAAAATTCAGACTTTAGAAAATGGGTTGAGATTTATGCGAATGATTCCGCAAGATTTGTGAATGATTTTGCAATTGCATTTGGCAAGCTTTTGGAACTAGGTGTTATCAGAGATTCTGATGGAGTTGCAAGAACTAAAGCCTGATGTTCTTTCTGCGTTGCTTTCTTTGCTGTATAAAAGCAAAATAAATTTATTTATCCTCCTTATCATTTTATTTTTTTTTTTTGCGTTTTGTTGCTGTTTATTTTAATTCGATCCTACTAAATTCAACAAACGAGTTGTAAATTTTGAAAGGCCGTAAGAGAAATTATTATAAAGAGTTATACACATGGGCAGAAGAAATAAATAAAGAAGCAAAATAGGGGAAGCAAGTATTTACAAAGAAAATAGAATAAAAAAAATAGAATAAAACAAATCTAAGTAAACAAAGTGCAAAAAAAAAAAAGCTAAAATGAATCACACACCCATGAAACTTCCATCTTCATCTAGTCCACTATTATCTTGTAAACCGAGACTATCAGTGATGGAAGAACTTGGTAAGTTATTTGTATCCAACAAACCAGGCTGAACCATGCTTGAAAGTGAAGATCCATTATCATCATCCATAGTTGATGGTCCACCCAAGAAATCAAGCATCATATGCATACCACCACCACCGGCATATTCTTCAACATCAACAGGTAACACCTTTGAAACACCTTCCAAAAACCAGACTTTTTCCTTCATTTCATCAGTAAAGTTTCTTAGTAGCTTATAGTAACATCTCATAATTCTCATTGCACTCAAATCACAATGGATCAATAACCCTAAGAACATCTTATCTAACAACGCAGGAAATGCGAAGATACGAAGAATGAAATCTTTTTTATTTTTTTCAAGATGAAGTTTGGCCATGTATGCAAGTGTTGGGAGGTATGGAGAATTATATGGTAATGGGAACATATCACTGATTTCTTCATCAAAACATTGAATGGATGAATAATTTTGTTTATTAGCATTCATATTCATATCATTCAACATTCCATCACGTGCTTTACATGACGAAACATTCGATGAAGGTCGACCCGAACCACCGTTTGCTTCAGATGTTCCGTTGTTTGTGTTGGATAATTCACCACTTATCAGATCGTACCCTATTTCACCAAGATCACCAAGATCAACAGAGATGAATTTGTAAAATCTTGATTTTTCGCTCAATGGCCAAACTGCAGTCAAAATCGTAGCGGCACCTTTAACATGGAAAATCCATGCTGATGGGGGTAGTGATTTCAAAGAAGTAGATGTAGGTAATGATGCATTTGCCAATGAATCCATGATTAAAATCAAAGCAGCTGCCACAAGAGCATCCGTGTTTTCAGGTGACATTTCCAGAACAGCTTCTCTTAACAATCTTAGGGCATCAGCTCTATGATAAGTAACGCATTGGTCTAAACCACGTTCTGTTCGTGATAAATGAGTTGCCGAAAATGCAAGCACAGAATGCATCAAAAATGGATATTTGAAAGCCAACATTGGGATATCTTCGGACCATATCTTTGAATCCGAAATACCGGCCTCAGTGATGGTCGGCCAAACTTTTGTAGTGTAATGATACATCAATCTAAGATCAAGCATGTTTAATTCTTGATTGGTATCATAACTTGAAGGTAATGAAGTTCCACTAGAGCTAGCTAATGGTGGTGCATCATTGATCAGATTTGGAGATAAATTTGGTTCTGAGTGTGATATTTCTGGCTCTTGTTTCATTGAAAAAGAAGCTGATGAGGAGTTTCTGGGGTTAGAGGGAGTCGGAATGGTGCTAGAGTCATCACCAACAGAGCCATTCGACGAAGAAGTAGTTGGAGCATCAGCGCTACCGGCAACAGAAGCAGCAGCGGCAGCGGCGGCGGCAGCAAGTGCAGAAACGTTTGGATTGTTCATCATTTGGGGAATGATATCTTTGATATTAGGGAAATCCTTGATGTTGGCAAGATTGGCGAGACTTGCAAGGTTACCAAGACTCCCCAAGTTCCCTAAGTTCCCTAAGTTTCCTAAATTTCCAAGATTTGCCAAACCAGACATATTACCAAGGTTACCTAAACCACCCATACCTCCTAGTTGTTTTTGAATCAGATCTTGAAGTGATTGTGATTGTGGTTGTGATTGTGGCTCTGATTGTGATTGTGGTTGTGATTGTGGTCGTGATTGTGGTTGTTGAACTCTTAATCCCGGATGCAATTCAGATTGGGGTTCCTCTTTGATTTTCGCTGGCCGTTGATGTTGAAATCCATCTTGCAGTTCCTTGGTGAAACAATGTCTCTTATTCTGATGTTTATGCTGTTGCTGCTGCTGTTGTTGTAGATGATTATCATCTGGTGATTCTTCTTCTTCTTCTTCTTCCTCCTCCTCTTCCCTATCCATTTGATTCTGATCATTAGACTGTTGATTCAACAATGGAGCAGTATAAACGCAGTCAATACCCATACGATGACAGTTCTTACAGATTGGTCTCAGTTCGTCACATTTGACTCTTCGTTTCTTACACGTCGCACAACCTTTCCTACTCTTTTTATGAAATTTTCTTTTCCCCGTTGATCTTTTATTGACTCTACTGTTCGTTGATGAGTTCAATTGTTGATCGTACGATCCATCTGTTGATAACATGTTGGAAGAATGATATTTGATAAACACCAGTTATTGGAATGTAGTATGTAACGTAAAATATTGCTTGTGATATTTGATTTCTTATCTGATACAGTTGGATTATTGTGGAAATAGGAATTGTATACAGAACGTAGTGAGTGGGTTGGTATATATTTGTTGAAAATAATATACTCAAAAATCGTTTTAGATAGTTTTTTTTCACTGGTTTGAACAACAAATGTTCAAGTTATCTTTGAAATGTAATGGAGTGCTATATCAAGGTAGATAGATTTCTATATTGAATTATGAAAAGGGTGAAAAGTTTAACTTCACTTCACTGAAAAACTTTGTACAAATAAAAATATACGTTCATTCGTTTACCTCGTTCCTTTTGCAAAAACACCCGACTTCTTCTCGTTCCTCTCGTTTAATTTTCTGGAGAAGTTGAAAAGAATACAGGGCTGTGCACTCATTCAGCCAGCAGAACACAATCTGTTTTGTATGAAACAGACAAAACTACAAGTGTATGCCACTGACAGGCTTTTAAGAATAAAACTAATGAAAAAGCCAATATACATATATAATATATATGTATATTAATAGTTATGGTATAAATGTATAAACCCTCCACTCTTTTCTTGTTTCAACACCCCACATCAACTTCTTTAATGACCCTGTGGGTCTTCTCTTGGTGGTTCTGGATCAACAGTTATCATAGTATCAATTCTTAATATGGCAATACAGGCCTCTAAAGCTGATTTCAATGACTTGATCTTTGAGATAGTTGGTTCTAAAACACCATGAAGCACTTCATCAACAATTCTACCCTTGATCAAATCCAAACCGTAATTCTTGTAATTCTTTCTTTTTGTATCTGCATTTGAAACTTGTTGTGAGGCAGCGTGGTAAGATCTCAATTTGGCAATAAGGTCAGAAGCATCTTTAGCAGCATTCACGGATAAAGTTTTTGGAATAACTAATAAAGCAGCCGCAAATTCAGCAATTGCAAGTTGTTCTCTTGAACCAACAGTTGTAGCAAAGTTTTCAAGGTAAATATTCAAAGCACATTCAACGGCACCACCACCTGGGACAACGTTACCACTTTCCAATGTTCTTTTAACAACAGATAAGGAATCATGTATAGATCTTTCCATTTCATCTAATGAATAATCATTAGCGCCTCTCAAGATGATGGATGAAGATGAATGGGCTTTAGTACCCTTGATCAAGATACATTCATCATCTGAGTATTTTTCTTGAACAACTTCTTCGGCATAACCTAAATAACTAGATTCAAAAGTCTCTTCACCTTCTAAATTGGACATACTTCCAATAAAAGTGGCACCAGTTGCTCTAGCAATTCTTCTCAAATCTTCTTTTTTACAACGTCTAACAGCCATCACTTTACCTTCAACAAATTCTTTCAAACATAGATCATCAATACCTTTAGTCGTTAAAACAACGTTGGCACCAGCATCAATGATTTTCCTAATTCTTTCCAAAATGATACCGTATTCTCTTTTTCTAATTTCCTCAAGTTGTTCTGGATCATCAATGTTGATCTGCACACCCATGGCCATTCTTGCTTTTTGTAAGTTGATATCTAAAACAGCAATCTTAGCACCAGTAACTTTCTTTAGCATAGCTTGTGAACCAACAGTACAATTCAATGCGTAACCATTAACCAAAATAGATTCTAACGAGGATTTACCGTGAGCTTTTAAAATGTTAACAGCTTTAACAGGGTACTTAGTTTCACCTTTCAAATTTGTAGTTTTAACGGCCAACATGGCATCAACAACCATCTTGCTGAAAAAATCTGAATCTGGGCCAATAATCTTAGAAGACATTGAAGTTTTAGCAATATTTATCATAGTATCTTTCCCTAAAGATTCAACCGGCTGGGATAACATTTCATTTATATATCTAATGGATTCCCTTAAAGCCAACCTATAACCTGTTATAATTGTAGTTGGATGAATTTTATTCTTAACCAATTCATTAGCTCTTTTCAGTAGTTCAGATGCAATGATAACAACAGATGTAGTGCCGTCACCGACTTCTCTATCTTGTTGGTGTGCCAATTCGACAAGGATCTTCCCAGCTGGATGTTGAACATCTAACAAGGATAGAATGGTGGCACCATCATTAGTCACAGTGACATCACCAATATCATCGACAAGCATCTTATCTAAACCAACTGGACCTAACGACGATTTAACAACGTTGGCAACAGCTTGAGTAGCTTGAACATTTTGGTTACGGACATCGTCACCACTTAACTTGTCACCACCTAGGAATAAAGTATCTGAACGGGCAGTTGAAAACATAATATAAATACTAATTAATGTTATTTATCTACTGTTAACAAGTGTTGTATAAGGTTGAGTCGGTTTCAAAGAGATAAATTGAAAAGCAATGTGAATTACTAGTTTCCCAGATTTAACGAATTCACAGATCATCAATCTCTCTGTTACATACACACATACAGAATCCTCTCTTGCCAGTGGTTTAGTGTAGTTGCCTATTTGACAATGCTCGATTGAACAACTACGCGTTCTTTTGTGTCGAGACACACAATTTTTTTGGAAATTGAGCGGGTAAAAAAATAAATACGACAGTAAATCTGTTGTGCGTGTGAGAGACAGGAATTACACAAGGTTACATTTGAATTCAATGGACGTGGTATAAAAAAAGGACAACATATTTAACACCTTTAAATAACAGAATAGCAATAAGAAAATAGGAAACTAAAGTAAAGAAAAGTAAAGTAAAGTAAACTAAAAAAAAAAATAGAAACAGAAAATTAACAACAAAACTCATACACGTTCAAACCGTTAACGTATTAAATTTTATATGTTTCACATCAGCAGGAATATGAAATGTAGCTTTATTAGATACCAAGAAAAACTTGGAACTTGTAATGATGATGATGGTGGTAATGATGATGTTAATGGCGATGATAATCAATCAAATAAAAAACATAAAGAAATAACATAAGAAACACACATTCACACAGAACATAAAACCAAAAAGTTGTGATTTTATAACCTAAAGAATGGTACATTTCTTGCTCTTCTTGATAACAGGTGGTTCAAGAGCGGCAACAATAGCTTCATCAAAAACGTTTTTTAAACCTGCTTGACTCATAGCAGAACATTCAACGTACTTAATTGCCTTGGCTTCTTTAGCCAATCTTTCACCTTGTTGAGGAGTAATTGGCTTTTGGCCTTGTCTATCCAAGTTTGAAACGACTGTAGGATCACTTCTTAAATCTATCTGGGTACCCACTATTAAAAATGGAACTTGAGGGGCATGGTGGTTAATTTCGTTGATCCACTTTTCTTTAACGTTATCAAATGATGATGGGACAACAACGGAGAAACAAATTAAAAAGACATCCGTTTGAGGGTATGATAATGGTCTTAGTCTATCGTAATCTTCTTGACCGGCTGTATCAAACAAACCGACAGTATATGGTTCATCACCGATCAAGACTGTGACAGCGTAATTATCGAAAACAGTTGGAACATAATCTTGAGGGAATTGATTGGTGGTGTATGAGATAAGTAAACAGGTTTTACCAACCGCACCATCACCAATAACAACACATTTTATAGCAGCCATTTTTATTTTTTTAAATATATGGGTAAAGCTATATTAAAGGACAAGAAAGAGGATGTTAGCATTCGGGGATGTATGGTAAAGAGTATAATAAAATATATTGATATATTGGAGAATAAATGTATTGTATTAAGAAAGTAGCTTAACTTTACCGTGTGTGCATAATTTGATATCAACAAAAAAAACATTGAACGGTACTAGACAGCATACTTACCAACTTTAAACAATATTCAGGATACATTACACCACCAAGATTGAATATGCAGGAAAAAAACAGGACATACTTGTTTGATTTTTAGATTGTTGGTGTCTATCTAATGAAAACTTGAGTTTCGTGTACCTTTATAAGAGAATATAAATCAGATAATGAGATGGAAGAGATTGGAAGTAAGAATGATTAAAAAATATAATAACTTGCAGTATCAAATGTGGAGAAAAAACAGTCTTGATATAGCTATCAACACTAAATTAAAAACTGATAAGCAAACGTAGAGATGGTTAGTTTGTTGTAGAGTAGTAGGTAGCCAGCGTATAGTATCAGCCTTAGGCATTACTGTCTCAGATACAAATTGCGACAACTGCGATTGATAGCCGGAGGATTTTGGTTCTGTTTGTTTGTTTGGTGATGTACAGATAAGGTGCGAGGTGTTTAATACTAGTCTATGGACGCGTCGTTCTAAAAATGGAAATAATAACTAACTAAATATAATACAATTATCTATTCAACCTCCAAAGTAATCAATCATGTTTACCACTAGGAGATATCACTTTATTAAACGCAGCACATAGCTCCTCTTTTAAAGACTCTGGCAATAAAGGCTTGTTCAAAAATCCACTCATACCAACTTCAATACATCTATTTCTCTCCTCAGAATAAACGTTGACGCTTAACGCAACAACCCTAACTTTATCTCCATATAATTTTTTCAACTCTAAAGTTGCTTCAAACCCACCCGTACGTGGCATTTGAAGATCCATAAAAATCAACTCATAAAGCCTTTCGCCCTTACTTAGTTTGAAAGCACATTTTTCCAACACTTCAACGCCATCTTTAGCATGATCATACTTATAACTCATTCTGCTTAAGTGTTGCAATGCAACTCTTGTGTTGATCATATTATCTTCGGTTAATAGTATTTGAAGTGGATGAGAAACTCCCAGTGTACTTAATTTCGCTCTTTGGCACATTCCGTGATTTCCTGATTTAGAACCAATTGAATCGTTCACGTTATTTGAGTTAGCCAAGGAAAATTTTAAAATTTCAAATAGTTTGGCTTGTTGGAATGGAACCAACAAGATTGAAGAAATCCCATTTTTTGTGATATCTTCAACCTAAAACGGTCTGCTACATCTGAGACTTCCCCCCTTCAACTTCAGTTTATTATAAAGCAATTAATTAAGGTTTTGTTTACATTATTCACTAGTCATGGTTTAGTGGTTGCTTGGGATGATGTACAGTGGATTACCTCTATAGAAAATAAAATGTTAGAATACTTTTGTTATTTCACAACTCAAAAAAATGATGGAAACAAATTCGAACTATTTGTTGTGTCTGCCTATCAAGATCAAGCGTCGTCCTTATATACAGATCAAATGCCGCTGGACTGTTTTATAAATGAGAAAGTTGGTCACGATATAATCAAATTGGAACCATTAAAATTCGAAAGCATTCATGAAATCTCTCAGATTTCACTCCGCTCTGCTGCTAGTTCCCAGATAGAATATAAAATACAATATGTTATTTTCAGAAGTTGATCCAACCTATGTGAATTTAAAGTGTAACGAAATAGTTTTGAAACTTACAGACCTTTTAACAGCGCAAACAGGTGGGAATATGATTTACGTTTTGTTAATTTTCCGTACGTTGGTTTATTCTGATTTTATTAAGCCTATGCATAAAATTAAAGTTGGTCCTAATCAGCAAAATTAATCACTGTAACCATGGGTTTTATGAATGCAGAAGTTGCTTGTTTAATGTTGATTGACGATAAAGGTAGACCTTATTTGGAGGCGATTGCAGGGTCTGTTGATCATATCAAGTCTATGGAAAAGGAGCCTCTCTCCTCTCGTGGCAATTTATGTCCAACATCTTTGGTGGAACAAGTTATGAAAACAAACTCTTATATTAATAGAGAAGATGATAAATTATTCTTTGATGCAACATTTACAAACTGTGACGGTTACTTTGAATTTAATGAATGCAATGGTGCCTTATGTTTACTTTGAGAAATCAGCTCAAAGTGTGTGGTGAATTGTACCTGGAAAAACAGCAAAAAAAAAAAAAAAAAAAAAAAAACAGTTTGAATCGTTTGAAACCAAGAAGATAAATTTAGTTTCTTATTTGTGTTCTCAAAAAATGGTTTCAATTGAGAAAGTCAAACTATACAATCAAATGGATGTCGCAAGAAAGGCAGCTGAAGGTGCCACAGCTGAAATTGAATGAAATTCAAAGATCATATGTTGAAATTATCAAAAGTTCAGCCATGGTGACATTAAACATTATTGATGGTATTTTGGCATTCTCAAAGATTGAACATGGATCTATCTCTTTAGACTATCAGCCATTTAAGCTCAATGAGTGTATTGAAAGTGCATTACAACTAGTGTCTGAACAAGCGGCTTCTAAGGATTTAGAATTGGTTTATCTTGATAAGTGTTCAGGTGTGAATACACTTTATGGTGATATTACAACAATCAGGCAAATCATCATCAATTTACTTGGTAACGCGGTTAAGTTCTCTAATGAAGGGCATGTGTTGATCGAGACTCATTCTTCTAAGGTTAGTGACGAAAGATATTTTTTCCAAGTTGCTGTTCAAGATACCGGTATTGGTATTCCTAGCAATCCAAGTAACTATCAAAAAGTGTTTAGAGTGTTCAGTCAGCTTGATGGTTCAAGTAGTAGAGAGTATGGTGGTTCGGGATTAGGTTTAGCAATTTCTAAAAAATTAGCAGAATTGATGGGTGGTAACCTAGCATATGAAAGTCTTGAAGGTGAAGGGTCTACATTTACTTTCACATTTACTACAAAGGCTGATTCACCTCTGATTAAAAACTATCCTGAATTCAAGAACAAAAAAGCATTAATTGTGGATAAATACCAATTGAGTAGGCTTTCATTACAAATGGAGTTGGAAAGGAAAGGTTATAGTGTTGAGTTCACAGAGACTCTAGATTTAATTCAGAATTGTTTGTCAAAGGGTAAAGTTGATCTGACTTTCCTCAATGTAAAGATGGTTCAAAATTATTTTGATATTAGCATCACTTTGAAAGACAAGAGTCCGGATACCATTTTTATCATCACCAGTTCATTTGGAACAACATTACCTCTATAATCGATTTATAATCTTCATATTCAGCTAAATCGAAAGACGTTTTCATGATCATTTCATTCTCTCCTTCATCTTCTTCACTACTAGTGAATCCAGCTTGTGAAGAAGAAGTACCCAAAAAATTCAATATGGCTTGTCATTTTCCTCAGAGAAGGGTCTAATGTGGATCTATAGAAGCCACAGAAAAGTTTCGTGATCCCAAATTTACATTAGTAACCCATTTTTGAAAATCTGGAGTCTTACTGACGTTAGGTAAGGAATTGGAACCGTGTGAATCAGTCGAAGTTTCTGAAATTCGGTCGATACTACTACCGAAATCTTCTACAACTTCTAACATATCACCAAATTCCTCCTTTAGATGAGCAACCTTTTGGTCAGTACCCCATATATGGTAAAACTTAGCAGCAGTTTTTAAAAACTTCATCGAACGCTTTTTAGAGTTTGAGATAGTTTTCAGCCAATAAGAACATTCTTCATTAGCAATGGCGGTTCCCAATTAAATCCTTGCTTTGCAGCAGTAGTTATAGCTGCCTCATAGTTATCAAATGTATCCATTTGAGAGGCTTGATCTTGTAACATCATAGCGTTAATTAGGAGATAATTAGCTTTAAAACTTTCTGGATTGACTTAAACATAAGCTTCTAAATTAGCTCTAAATTTTTTGAGTCAGCCCAGCCTTCTTAGCTTATCAGATTGTTTTAAACTAGCATTCTTATCCTTTAATAAAGCTAAAGAACCAAAAAATAAAGCGTAACGAGTCAGCACAGAAACAGAGAATCCCGATTCAAATGGTAAGATATCATTGAGTAAAATTTGAACAGCCTGACTGTATCTTTTGTTGAGATAATGTGCAATCATTACATATAGGTTAGAGCCCGTGTAAATAGTAAACTCGACCTAGTCATATCCTAAAACACCACCATTTTTCTTTTTGTTGAATTCATCAACTGTAAGAGCACCAGTTAATAGTCCCAATTGATCCAATGCAAGACCATTTAACGAATTAGTTAAAACCGTATCATCCATTCTAGTGAATGTTCTATCAGACAAATTATCCACCTTTTGAATAACTTGATACAAATTAAGACCGGAAGACAACCAAGAAATTGCTCTATATCTGACCACAAAAACCCTCAGAGTTGCACTATCCTTCACAAAGTGATTTTTCGAAGAGGTGACGTACAAATCATAGTACTTCAAAACTGAACCAGTAGGTTCAAGAAGCGAACCGACATTGGAACAGTACCATTGATAAGTAGAATACTGTTCAATTGAACTCATTGGAGAGCTTTGTAACAATTGAAATGCCAGCTTGCAATATTCAATTGATTTTTTAAGACCTTTTTTGGTGCCCCTGGCCAAATAACCAGCAAGGATAACTAATGGAGTTGGGCAAAAAATTGATGTTCCATGCTGCAGCATAAATAAGACAGTTTGAAGGCAGATATAGTCATCGTCTTTTGCTTATATAACAGCACACATGGTATAAACAAGTCATTAAAAATATCTTGAATAAATAAAATACGGTCATCAGCAGCAGGTGGAAGATTAATTAATAGACTGATCTCACTATAGGAAGATGGTAAATTCACAGAAAGTCCACGAATAATAGTAGAATACTCATCTTCCATTCCAATATCAATATCAACAC
This sequence comes from Ogataea salicorniae, assembly GCA_030557545.1. NCBI lineage: Eukaryota > Fungi > Ascomycota > Pichiomycetes > Pichiales > Pichiaceae > Ogataea > Ogataea salicorniae. Next base: position 18,088 of record JAKTPI010000024.1, read on the forward strand.
CAACACCAAGGTACTTCAAAGCTTTCGTTGAAACCTTGACAACTTCTTCGTAGTTCCTTAAAGTAAAGAGAGATTTACCTTTCGCAGCTAAAAATTGAGCCTTATCAGACTCATCATCATAAATTGCTAACATTTCATCAGCAAAACTCAAGCAGTATTTATGATCGCCCCATGCAGATCCAATATATATGATAACCAAATCCAAAACCTTCATCACATCCTTGGCAGTAACAAATTTCTTAGCCGCTTCAGAGTACTTCAATGCAAGGTCGTAATCAAAAGCACCATAGGCATACCAACCTGCAGTCATAAGAGTGCTTGCGTACAGATCATATTCATCTTCCTTTGCAGCATCCCAGGAATGAATAAAATGCAATGCAACATCATAGCAACTGGTTGAAGTTACCTCTCTGCTCTGGTCTCTGTTATGCAACCTCACACCACACAAATTATGATATTCTTCTAACTTGTTATCCTCCTTCAATAACCTCAAGAAAGCATCCTGGGAAATATCATGTGTAAATTGATATAGGCTTGAAGAATAAAGATTTTCTTTTTCAACTGGGGTTAATTTCGATAAGCAAAATGCATCATCATTGGATAAATGATAAGCAACTTTATAACCAATACTTGATGGTGTCAATATTGTTAAAGCAGAAGCAGTATAGATGACCGAACTCACAACTTCGAATGGACGGCCTGAAACACAAACAATATCCAAAAGTGAGAATGCTTCCCTACCACATAAACAAGAAGCAAAATTTAAAATATCAATAACCTCTTCGTTGAAGAAGTTTTTAACAAATGAAGCCATTGCATTTGATGCGTCAGGTGCAAATTCAACTAGTTTCGCAGATTTATAGTCAATATCCAGCAAAATTAGTTGGCATATTTTGAACCTAACAAATCTTCCAATTCTGGGATATAAGGATATAATAAACTTATATCAGATTTCACTGATTTGATAATATTATCTCTCCATAAAACGACATCTTTCTTATGTGATGACAAAATTTGTGACACCACTTGCTTGATCAAACTCAAGAAACCTTCCAGTAACGATGATGTCTGTTTGAACTTATGAGCTTTCCAGCTACAATAAAACACCTTTTTAGCAAAAGCCATTGTTTTCAATTCTTGCAATATTCTTGTTTTCCCTATACCTGGGGCACCAACTAAGATCACCAAATTAATACCTTCAAGCTCTAAAGCACCTTCTAGTTTCTTGATGACATCGTCCCTCTTAATTGAGTTTTAGTACGGAATGACACCCAGTATGAATCTAGTTTAACCTCTATAGAATATCTTTTGTATCCTGCAGCCAATGTGTTATATATTTTTGATATATCTCTCAAAACCAAATCAGCATCTAAGTATCTATCATCTGCATTTTTCAAAAGAAGTTTCATTATTAAATCTCCCAAGGTTTTAGGTATAAATGGTTTTGCCGTATGGGGAGCAACTGGTTTTTGAATCTTATACATCAGAATCAGCTTTAGGCTGTTTTCGGTTTTAAAAGGTAAATGTCCAACTAATAGTTCATAAAGTATCACACCAACAGAGTACAAATCGGCAGATCTATCAACTGATCAGTTCGTATAAAAGTTTTCAGGAGCAGTATATGGGATATAACTCATTGAAGATGCTTTGTTTTGAACTCTATATGTATGATTAATGTATTCGGTATCCAATGAGAATGAAAATCCAAATCCAGTCACAATAACTTCCCCAGTTATTTTGTTAATGATAACATTACTGGGGTTAAGCCCATTATGAACTATACCATATGAATATATTTGACCTATAAATTTCAATAAAGCGATACAGTAATCTAATATCTTCATCATATCTTATTGAGGATCCAGTTTCATATCAATGATCGAGCATGAATTTTTTAATTTATCGGTGTAATTGTATAAAATTCCTAGACCTTTTTGATCTTTTAGCATGATACACTTTTCAGGGTATATTATATTATAAAAGCCTAAGGGCCAAGTAAACGTGCTTTTATTTAAAACCAAAGTATTCAATAGGAAAAATCTAAATTTCCAAATCATGTTTTTTTCCTTTGGGTGAGTTTTCAAATTCCATTCCCATAGTGATTTATCTTGCTAATATCCAAACACAGTATTCCTTCTCTCTTTACAACTATTGACATTTTTCCCACTTGTACAGTAGAATGCGTTAATTATTCTAGCAAAGCTACCCACTGTAACAAAAGGAGTAAATCTAAGAAGATATTGTTTTTTTGGTCGCTTTGTGCTCTAGAACATAAGTGGAAACAATGTCAATTTCCTTTACATGGACTTTGCTTAGTAAATTGTATTCATTTAAAAGTTCTTCAAATGATTCTGCTGTTTGTTTTTGGACAACTGAATTTGGGTATGTATAAGTACCATTTTTTAGGAGCATGTTAAGATGGCCATCACTCAAATATCTTGGAAGTGACTGTTTCTTTAATTCAGGTCCATCATTAGATCTATTCAAGTTCAATTTCTGTAGAGAGACATTAACCTTATTGTTAGCCGTTCTTAAAAGTGGGACATTATCAAATTGCAGATTTGATTTTTGATTTGAAGAAGGAAAAGGTGTTCCCAAAGGATGATACTAATCATGTAAAACTGGAATATTCAAAGGAGGTTGTGTAGTTGTTTGTGTTAGCTTTGATGGGACTGATTGAATGGTTTCTGATTGAAACAATGAAGAACTATCCGCAATTAATTACCCTTCACCATCATTAGATTCATCTTCGGACATGATTCAAGTTAAACAAATCTATAAAAAGATTAATGTTTGATGTTAATTAAAATGTAAAATATTATTAAGTCCAAAACCTATAGGGATATTGAATTTGCAAAAGTCTCTAATGAGATGTAATTATGGTTTTAAAGAAATACGCCAGAAGGTTCGTAACTTTGTAATTTCTCTATCCTTGCTCTTTGAAAAACATTCAAGTTGAACTAATTTTATCTTTCAGAATCTATACAAACAAACTGTCCTTAAAAAAAAATAAGAGGCCTATATACATTTGATTTAGGCAATGGGATGTATGCCATTTCGTTAGATTCAAAATGTCAGTTCCATTCAAGGAAAAAAGGTCTGTGACATAATAACAAACGTAGGCAGAGATAAATATTGTACACCGTTCACCCAGTGGCTTTAAAATGTGGCACTTGATATCTACTTACCCAAGTCACCAGCCACAATTATTCTCCTCCTTTTTTCGCTTTATCCCTAAAATTATTAAAAACTTGGGTTACTATTGTTACTAATGTTTCTTTGTTATCTAGAAATTATTTGAACTTATTTATTATATTGATATACAAAATCTATTCATCATCACTTTCAGCTTCTTTCAACCAATCAACCCATTTTTCAGCTTTTTCTCTAACGCTGGAAATAGCTTTACTCTGTTCGCTGTCCCACCATTTGTAAATATTATCTTCTTCAATGATTTCTTTATCATAAAGAACATCCAAGATATATAACAAAATCAAAGAGCCATGCTCTTTACTCAATGCACCACATAATGATTGTAAAATTAGGAGCAAATCAACTTGATCACTATCATCAAACACCTGTCTTTCGAATAATAAAGACCACTTGTTGAAAATTTTCTCGACAGCTCCTTTAACACCTAACGTTTGTGTTTCAATAAAGTGATAAACACGCTTAATCATAGCAGCTGAAGTTGCTTCTCTAACTTCATGATAAGTAACATTCATGCTCATTCTCAAAGTGTTCAATTCCAATAAAGCGGTATCAATGTCATGGTTATTTTCCATGGCTCTCTCCACAGTGGCAATTGCTTCTTTTTCAAACTCTTCTTCATCGTCTTCAGACAGGTAGATAGATGTACTGGATTGAGATCTCTTCTTACGTTTATGTTGAGGTGTAATCGTGGTAGATGCAAGTGAAACATCTGAAACGTTTAAGCTTGCCAATTGATAGATAATACCAGTGTAACCCTTATTACATTCTTCATCTTCTTCAACTTCCTCATATAGGAAGCCAACACCATTTTGACCAACAATTGATGGGTCGTGTGTATCCAATTTATTGCTGAAAGTAGCATCAAATTCTTCTTTGTCTTCATCATGTTCTTCATCAGAATCATCGCCTTCTTCGTCAGATGAATCGTCATAGTCACTATCAGATAAACCAATGCTATCGCTCAACTTTGCAACAGAAGACTTCACAATTCTAGTATCATTAGCAACAATAACATTTTCATCTATAACGACATCAAAACCGATAACAGCACCTGAATTCAACATTGCATTTTTCCTAACAACAGCATCTGCTGCCACTATAGAATGTTTCACTATACAACCATCTTCAATAATACCACCGTCCCAGATGTATGAGTTTTGAACAATGACATTATTTCCAATTTGACACTTTCTTCCAATAACAGAAGAAACAATGCTAGATCCATCACCAATAACGGTGTCTGCACCAATAACAACGTTTGATTGAATTTTACAAGAGTTGGATAATCTGACGTTGTGTTCTTTGTAAATATGTTTACTTTCGTAGCTATAAGTTTGATCATCAAGCATGTTTCTTTCTGGGACAATTGGGTAACACCATCTTTCTAAGACGTCTTGTGAAATACCATCATATGTTTGCCAACTTTCAACTCTTGCAGCATAGTCTTCTTTTGTAATGTACGCATAGATATGTTTTTTCAATAAATCACTACTCAAAACACCCTTAACAAAATCTGTTCTTAATAATTGGTAATCAAAGTTTTCTTGGAAAATTGTTGGAACTTGAGGAGTGCAAATGTCGACATGACAATCAATCAAATCGTTTCTAATAACAAACTCACTTGAATCTTCCAACATTTCAGGGTCAATGTTGACAGAAGCTTTAACACCACTAACTGATGGGATATCTTGGTAGTATAAACATTTTTCAGTTTCTTTATCTAAAATAAAACAAGCTGGTTCAACTTGTGATCTAGCACGATGTAATTCGGATGCTTCTTTTAAAACCATAGTGGCAATATAATCTCTATCGACTGATTTTCTTTGTTGATGGATCATGATAGCTTTACTCAAGTTCATGTTAGTGACAACGTCACCTGAAACTAAAATGAAATCACCAGTAATTAGACCTCTAGAGTCAACATCTCTCATAGCATCACCCACACTTCTTGATTCTAATGACATGATAGTTGAGATCTTCTTGAATGGGGATGAAGGTAACACCCATTTGGATTCATCGATATATTTTTGTATTTGATCAGCATGAGCACAGCACATTAAGAAAACTTCAGAAACATCAGCTTGAGCTAAAAATTCTAGTGTATATTCAATCAATGGGACGTTTGCTAATGGTAACAAACAACGTGGTCTGACAGAAGTTAATGGCATAAATCTAGTTTGGAAAGAATCTGTGAGCACAATGGCTTGCATCTTTGGTTCTTCATCAGAATCTCCACCACTGATCTTTTTAGCGTTCTTTGGAGGCATTCTACTTTTCGGTAATTTGCATGAATTAATGAAGGGTTTGCGAATATCCAAAAACACTCTTAATGTACCTAAAAGGTTGAACTTCAGCTCTTTTGAATGTGTTATACAAGTACATGTTTTATTAAAGGTCTCGATCTCGTAGACATGATAGCTATTTTTTTTTTTGCGGAATTCTGAAGGTCGTGGATCTAATTATTTATGATATCATTTTTTTCAAAGTGGCAAAAGATGTACTTATTATATATCAAACCCAGATATATTAACAAGGTAAAGAATGTGTAAGATACTTCAATAATTTCACAATTTCATTAAGTGGATGAACATTAGATCATATGTCAGATTGATTTCAAAAGATAATTGGAAATTTGTACGAATTGAAAGTTGCCCGTTATACGTTGAGAAAAGTTTACAACTTTCTCAAAAGTTTAAAGATTAGTTTAATTGTGTTCGACAAGAATGTAAATTAATCACATACTTCCCAGGTTACTTTAAGTTTCAGTGTTTATGGATTATTCATTCATCAATTACAAGCAAAATTACAGTTACAAGTTAAATATTTTACCTAGAATAAGAAGTGGAGTCCCAAAAATGGGTTAATGGTGAGCTGGATGAACTGTTTGTGATCGTAGTAAGCTTCAGTAGTTGTGCAATGTTAATAAAACAATATATGATGTACAGTACTATTTATTACTCGTAGCACCTAGAAGCTAACATCCAACAAACTAGTTGTAAGATTTACATCGTAATTATATTTCTAATGATAAAAGCGTAACCTAAGGCTCAGAAACTCTGTAACATTATAATCTGACATGACGAACACCTCCTCGGATAGCAATACTATTAGTACAACGTTGACAATATCAGTTCTTAATCCACAATATCCAACATGCATGATCTCCTTAAAAAAATAACACCAACAAAGCCGATTGGATCCTTCAGTATAAAGAAGCCATCCATGTAACAACAAAACCATTGGAGCAAACTTAGCGTAGTTGAGGGCGGTGCAAGCCGCACAGAGCAAGGCAAACAACTCCATTTTTTATAACTAGGAAAGCTACTAACGGGTACTACCAACTAGCAAAATCCAAAAGCAGCTAAGAATTCGAAACGTTTCTATTGATTATCAGGCTACAGCTTAACAAGTTGAGTTAACAGATATACTGGTTACCATAACTTCGAGCATGTTTACGTAAAATGTTCTGGAAGCTAGCAACCTTAAAGTATGTTACAATTTTGTAAGTATCGGCAGGGGCTCAATTGAGTAACTAATTTTGTGACTATACAGCTGAAACAAGCTAGAATGTTGGGGTCCTGTTTTTATAGCAAACATACTGTAATCACATTTATCTTGCTATCCTTTTTTTATCCATCACTGAACAAGTATAAAAGCCAGGCTGATTCCCACTAAAATTAACAATTTGATTACAGTAAGAATATTTTAATAGGTCTATTACATAAGTTAACAATCGTTCAATAGTCACTTGATATATTAACCGATAACACTTACAAAAAACCAAAACTTATAAGTCAAAATGTCCGACGCAGGTAGAAAAGACTTTTCCGATAAAATTGCTGAATCAGCCAAACCAGATTCTCAAAAGGGTTTCACCACTAAGGCTAAAGAAGGAGTCACGAACGCCATGGACAATGCTGCTGGTTCTGCTCAACCAAACCAAGATAAGGGTTTCCTGCAAAAGGCCTCTGACACTTTAGGTGGTGACAAGAAGTAAGGAAGTGTTATGTTACCCTTAGGGTATGATGATTACTCTGATTAATATTTTGAAGAAAGATGGGCTTCTGTTATAAGTTTATTATTACAAACTTACTATATACGGTTGATGGTTTTTATGAATTTTTATGAGTTTTTTTTTTATATTCAATGCAAGATTCTAACAGTTTTCTTTCTAAAGCTAATTGGGTGGGTGAAGAGTAATCATAATAAATATGCATGTGTTATATAGAAGAAAAAAAGTAGTACATAGTCAAAAAGACATAACTCAACTAAGAATTAAGAAGAAATTAGACAATTCAAAGAGCTGCTTTTAGTTCATCAACGTTCAGAGAATCGTTTTCGACGACCTCAATTTTGATTAATTCCATAGTTTCAAATAAAGTTGTTATTGTTTATGTTGGCCAAACCTTGATTTTGAGATACAAAGTTTCCCAAAAACAGAAGTATCCCATATTCGTGTTCTCATACTAAACTTGTGTCCTTTATCTATCAGTTGAATTCTTCAAAAAACTGCATTGTACATCCGATAATAAACTAGAAGAATATAATTTCATCGAGATTAGCATACTCTTGAAGAGGCGTCCTTGGCATTTGAAAGCAAGCTGTTTGAAGAGGATGATGAAAGCAAAGTGTATACATCAACAAACCGGCATAAATTAACTTATTAGTTTTTCTGATTTCAGTAAAAACCTTTTTTTTTATGTACCATTCAATATTGGGTGTGTACATGTATCGCTAAATACTGCCAAAATTCTTTGTATAACTTTATATTTAGGTCAGTTTGTCCTTTTAAATGTCTTATAAATATATATATATATATATATCGGTCACTAATAGAACATATACATAGACAAAAACACTACATCACCTCACATCCCAGACTATAGGGCCCTTTACAAAATGGTTAAATGCAAGTGCTTTACTATGGAAACTCTTCGGCAATTCGTGCTCTCCTTAAACTCGGCAAACGTTTAAGAAATTGGTTTCTATTTTTCGTTAAATGCGGTGAACTCTAACTGTCCTTCTTATTACAGAGGTGAATACATCTGGTTTGAAAATGAACAAAATTAGTTAACATCAATATACATACTACATACACACTCAAATTAATCAATCAATCGAAGTATTCTTCAGGCGTCTGGAACTTTACTTTCAACTGCTTAGCAAATTGTAAATCCGAATCACTAAAATCTCCTTTCCTACCAGCTGCATCACCAACAAACACACTGTTTTCAAAATCAACTTTTTCCATATCTATTTGATTATCATTCAATAGTTGTGTGAACATCCCTGTATTTGGTTTTCTAAACTGTTCATGAAGTGTGTCATGAGACCCGTCTGCATCCCGTTTGCCTTTTCTGGTAGATCCATAAACGAAAACCGGAATATCGGACGGAAATTCAGCTAGAACACTATCCAATTTACTGATCAAATTGGATAAACTTTTCGAGCCTTGTTTGTTAACAACTGCAGCTTGGTTTGTGAAAATCACAATGGTGAATTGATCATCTATTAACTGTTTGAATTTCTCCATCATTTTTGAATTGTATTTAAATTTCCAATCAGTGGGACCTCCAAATTTCATACCTGATTTTGTTTGTATTAATGTATCATCCAAGTCAAAAGCTGCAAATTTGAAAAACTTGGAGTTGGAATTGGAAGGTGAATCTTTCAATGGTAAGCTGTAACCTGAAGGACAATATGCTATACCATGTGATCCTAACAACTTACATGTCTTATGATGATGCAACACTTTATAATCGTAACAATTACCCTTGATTGTAATTTTTTCAGTAGATTTGGAACTTAAAACAGTGTTAGTTAACAGTTTACCAAAATGACTATTTATCGTTATGGATGAGGATTTTGATGAAGTTGCTGATTTTTTTATCACTTTTGATGTTTTTATTTTTGCGGATTTGGATAGCATGTCGTATCATCTGTTTATTGCCATTAGATGAAATGAATATATATGGTATTTATCCAACAAACACGAAGTAGATTAAAGCTGAAACCCCATATATACACATTGCGTTGATTGACATTGCTCGTTTCCAGATGATCAGCGCGTTATAGCTCTTGATAGCACATATATTTTGGCACTGGCCACACTATATTCTATCAACTTACCTAAGATTATATTGAAAAATACGTTGGGTATTACAACTGATGAAGGTCATAATCTGATACGGATAATGTATTCTATATATATATGTACAGGGAGTTTAATGCAAACCTATAAATAATGAACGTTAAAAAATATAATGTACTCGAATGTATGGATAGAGAGTTGTTGTTTTCCAATTGTAGGTTTTATCTTTTGAGAAAAAAAAAGAAGATATTGAATTATATTATATCACTCATTTGACCAGCAGTTAAAAGCCAATCACTTGTCTTAAATATCATGAAAAATCATAAATTAACTGACTCTACATAACAATTCACCATCTAATTGTTTCTTAATGGCTTCATGAATGTTCATAATTTCTTGGTTTCTAGTTCTGACAAAAACAATTTCACCAGGCTGCAACGGTTGAATGAATCTTAATCTTTTACCTGACGCAAAACCTTTCAATTCTTCTAGTGAACAAAAGACTTTTCTACTTGGTTTGGAAATCAAATGGAAATTACTCAACACCGACTGATTGTTTCTATATTTCAAACCTAACCATAGTCTTCTTGAAGAAATGTTATCGTGTGTGACTTCAACAGGAGTAATATCTGGACCAGCAATAGAGCCTCTTTGAACAGATCCAACAAAACCTTCCTTATACAAGCCTAAAGCAATCTGCAAATGTAATCTGGTGTATGGGATCTTAGCCAATGGTAGCTTTGCCTTGGTACAGTTTTGTAAGTGAGCACAGACATTCCCGAGGTTAACTAAAGACATGATGTATGTGTGTATGTGTGGATGATCAATCAGTGGAGAAAGGTGGTGAAAATTGAATGTTGATCTTGTGCCAGTTGTAATTATGCTATCCTGATATCCACCCAGTCTCTTTATGCTTTTATCATGTTTATACCACTCGCTTCAAAAACCTCGAAAATTTTTTATGGATTTTTGGCTGATAGATATTAAATGGTGCAAAGATGCTATTTATTCTCGGGCTTTTAATTTGAATCCAGTCAACTTACTTCATATATCTGATGTTGTTTGGATAGATAGGACAAACTCATACATTGCAAAGGCACACATAGCTACTGTACACATCCAACAACAACAACAACAAACAGCCATGTTTTCCAGAATAATATCCAGATCCAAAATATCTCCTATATCAATACACAAATTTCAACCATCTTTATTCGGCAGAACCGCAAAGAGATACTCTTCGTTTGACACTAGAAACGACAACGGTCCAAACATTCGTCACTTTTTACTAGTTGGTTTAGTCGGTACTTTAATTTTCGGTTTAGTTGTCAACAAGATTGATGCACAAGATCCAGCCAAGTCTTTAGCCAAACGTAAGAATTCTTTCAGTGAAGAAGAATGGCAAAAACAATTGGAATCTATTAAAAGAAAAAAGTTGGTTTTTGATTCAAGTAACGATTTTTACCTTGTTCCATTTGGTGCCAAAAATGAAAAACAAGTTGATAATTTAAAGAAGAAAATTGGTGGTGACATTGCTGTTATTGATTTAAACCAATTGATCCAAGATCAATTAAATGAAGCTAACACCAAATACGGTACTTTGCTAAACCAAACCATCGACAAAGTTAACAGAGATTCAAATACTTGTTTCTATACATTCACTTATAAGTTAGCTCCTGGTATTTTTACAAAGTTGGTTACTGATAAACTATCCAGTCTGAAGCAAGCAAACCCTGACTTGAATAAATTTGTTCTCTTAAATTACCCAAATACTATTCCTGAAGCCATTAAGTTTGAACAAGATGTTGGTATCAGTAAGAACTTGGTTTTGTTAGGTAAAGAGGATAAAGAAAATGATATTGTTGATTATTTCAAGACCGTTGGTAAAACCATTGATGTTGAAGATCTATAACATTATTATAATAGACGAAAGAATCATTTGGTAATAAAAAGAATTACTTATTCAGAAGAAAAGGGGGGAAAATAACTGAACGATAATGTTAATGCATATAAATTATTGGATATATAAACTTGTAAATAAAAATCCTTATATAACAATAATTATACGAAGAGAAATATGTAATCTTAACGTTAATCTATCAATTACGCAAGAGTTTCATAGCAGCCTTACAGAACTCATAATCTTCCGTTTGAGCATAGGAACGTCCATAAACATCACCACCATCCTCACCCCCAAAATAAGATGGCACAAGCTTGTTCTTGGGGGCCTTTTGATCTCTGTTAATAGCCCAAAAGGTAACATACCCTATATCTCTATTATGAGCATACTGCAATATTCTGATCCAATCAGCAAGCGTAAGTGTGGAACCATCGTCGTTATAACCAATCATCGGACAAATCCCCATAAGTCTCCAAATTCTAACGGATGAATAATCCCGATAGGTCTTTGATAATTGAGCATGAACTGAATTTATGATATTGATATTTTCTGCACCCCAATTGGAACCAATTGGTTTTGGTGTATAATAATCCATAATCATAATGTTATAGAAACGAATGTTAATACGAGCCATTTTAAATTTTTCAATGATTTTCAAACAAGAGGCATCATAACCACAACTATATTCAACTGGTAGTGTTAAGATAACATCCAAGCGTTCTTTTTCTTTACAAAAGCGATATTGTGTTCTCTGGACAATTGAAATCCATTTATTAATACTTTGCTCGCTATTAATTTCATCCCCTTCAATATCCAAATCAATTGTTCTAATGCCTGTTTTGTTAAGTAGATCAATAAGTTTTTTGGCTTCCTCATTAACTGACAAATCTTTAGATGGGTATTCACCTGTTGCCCCACCAAGTGATAAAATAACGTTCCCATTAAATGCTTTAATTTCATTTACCCAAGTTTCAATTTCATCATACGTGTCAGTGGTTAAAAACGCTAAAACGGCATTGCGTAATTCTAGTCTTTGCATATCCTGTAGATTTGAGACTTTGAAATTTTTTCTATCATTCTTACTCCATGAGTAAATATAAGGTGCTAAAACAGTCATTTTAATTTTTTTATGCTCCCTTTTTTGTGTGTGTGTTTTCTTTTCGGTGTGTTGTTATGAAAATGTTTAAAACAGACTAAAATGATGCGCTGTGTATTGTTTTAATGTGTGTAAGTGGAGATATTATAACAATCTTAAATCTACCACTGTTATTTATTTGTTGATTGAAAGGGGAGTTTGAAAGAAAAGCTTCAATCGATTAGAATCAAAGGTTTTCTTTTGAATGTTTCAATTAAACGCTGATTTTAGAAACTTTACATTTTATATTTTATTTTATTTTTTTTTTTTTCCCTGTGTGGTTACAACCTTAATATACAAACCACACCTTACCTTCAACAGTAAAGCTTTTTTCTTTTCAATGAAAATCATCAAAGAATATAATGATTCTAATAAACAAAACAATTTAGACTTTTATTCAAGTATATACCGGCCAATTCGTTAGTCTTCAATTGGTCGTAATTTCGTCGTGTCTTGAAGTACTGTAATTGTTACCAGGCACACGCGAACCCACCACCTCTCCATTCCCCCATACTTAATTCTCTAACTGAGCCACGTTCAAAAACACGAACTTTTACACAAAAACAAAGAGTTTAAATGTAACTTTTTATTTTTATCATAAGCGAAAAAATTATCATATACAATGTGAATAATTAACCAATCACATATATATACCTGCCAACAGAGGCACAATAGAGAGAAATATTATTGAGTGAGATCGAACCGGAATCGTTAGTGATCTCAATCGATACTTTTTTCCCGTTATAGTATTTTAAATAAATACTTAATGAAATCACCACCAATTACAAACAGCGATCCTGCATCATGAGACGAACACCTACCTAAACGAACACCTACCTAAACATACACCAATACATAAATGTATTGGTGTATTAATAAAAATGTATATAAAATATTATCAGATTTAAAACTCTCGAAAAGATTCAAATCCTGATACACATACCCTATATACCTTGATTATGTGTATGTGTGTGTGGGGTTTGATAGAATAGATTTATCTTATAGATCAACGATAATAGTAGTGTTAATTCTAGTAGACCTTGGTTTTATACTTGTATAAACCTTATGTACTGTACCCTTCACCGACAAATTACTTTGGTTTAAACCTCACCGCAACCTTCCGTGATCCGTTCACCCCCCTTACCATATAATCATTGACCAAAATCGCTGGTTACGAATCAAGATCAAACAAAACATCCAACAATCTCGGCCAGGTGAACAATATTACCTTATTCCTCCACAGTTTCTGAGTGTTTCCACTTTTTTTTTACTTCTCTCCCAGCCAGAGTCATTTACTGGATCACTCACAATGTTCAGACTTCTGAAACACATACACCATTGAGAAACATTTCCGAATAACTGATCTGCGTGAGTGTGTGTGCATTCAAATTGAATGAGTATTTCGCATCGTGGGCTACTTGAAAATATACATATATATATATCCATATACATTTACTCCAGCTTTTTTTTTTCTTTAGGGTTCGAGTTAACTCTTTTATTGTTGATAATAATTGAAACTACTAGTATAATAATAATCAATTATACAATGCCATGACTGCATTCTCTTGCTTAACATCACCAAATGAATATCACGATACTAGACTCAGATCATCCATACAAAGGGTCAAAAACATGGACAATTTTCTGTAGCAAATCCTTCCATTCCGAGATTTTCCACAACGCTAATGCGGAAGGTGATCTCTGATTTGAATTCCCTTAAAGCTGAAAATTCAATCATATCTTTTGCTATTTCAAACACAATGTTCAGGGACTACCATTCCCTTGGTCCTTTGTTCAGAGATGTCAACGAACTGATTGTTGCTACAAATACCAAAAGGTTGGATTTCGATTTGTCCCCATTTTCCAATGATCCATTGGTGATGACCAAAATCATCAAGTTATTGAACAAGTTACAAAGAGTGCATGAATACAATTTGAATTTCGTTAACCTTTGCAATTGATATTAACTCAGGTTATCCAATCAATCCATTGAATTGATCAGTATTTTCTTGAAAGAACTGATCAACATTTCCATGATCAAGATAATTATCATCAGAACATCAAAGCGAAGATCCAGTTCTTGGTTAGACACAGTCAGATTGGTTAAATCAAATGTAAGATCCCAATTTAGCAAGTAAGTTTCAAGAACATTTCTTTGGTAACATTGAACAACACATAAGATTTTGTCTCCGTCTTTCATCAAACGATGAAAACCACTCATTGCTTCACAGTTCTTCGGATAAGATCATAGCGACTGAGTTTCATCATCTGTGGAAACATTGTAATGTTGAAAGTATTGCATTACTTCAAACTTGCCTGTATCTAACCGACACAACTGGAATGGTTAGATTAATAATGAAACTAACGCACGAATTAATGAATAATGAAGAAGTACTCTTACCTAACGAACGATTGATCCAATCCCAGTTTTTATTACCACATGAAGTTTCATCCCTTGAACTACAACAACACGGAGATGCGGATAATTCTCTTTTGGCCGTTCATGCTAGATATGTTGGAGATAGAGATTTATTACCTAATTATGAATCAGTGGTAAACAAATACGATGTTGAAGGGTTTGGCTATCATCTTGATAGAATTCCAAGCTATCAAACAGTTGATGGTGCCTAGAATAAATTTAGAGATATGAACATATAAATATACATATATAGACAAGCATGTATATTAACTCGAAAACCATTTTTTTCAGCGACTAGATTCAAACTGAGAAAATCCCATAATTTTCTTCATTTCATAGTTAAGTTCATTATTTGTTTGATCGTCATTATTTTCGTCATCTTTTTTAATTGTTTTTTGTTTCTTTCTTTGCCTCTTTAACTTTTTCTTTTCTCTTTCTGATGCTTGAAACTTCTTCCTCAGTTCGATTCTCTCTTTTAGGTCCACCCATTTGTCTCCATCACTGTCTGCATCTCCAGCCTTTTGTGATTTTTTAGTAACTAACATCTCCAATCTTGCCTTCACTTGATCTAATGTGATACTCTTAGTATTCAAAACTTCATTTTCGTTATCAAACCCTGAGTTGACCAAATGTTCACGAGAGTTTAAATGATCAATGAATTTTAAATTGTCTTTGAATTTCCTGTTACACAAATCACAATAAAACCCAGCTTCTTTAGAATTGAACGAACTAACAAACGCTACTTTATTTAATTTGTCAATTTTGTTTATTTGATCTGTTCTGGATCGGAAAAAATCGTGTATTGTTCCTGGGTTACCCTGTTGTTGTTGTGACTGTTGATCTTGCCGATGTTCTTTGTACAGCCGATGTTTTTCTTTTGCTTTCTCCGCATACTCTTGTTCATTCCATATTTTCCTTCCAAAAGTATCCATTTTTGATGTATTCTGTAGCGTTATATTTCTTCTTTTATAAACTGGTTGTACTTATATAACATAGTATTGAACCAGCAAGTTAGGAAGCTGTATTGAAGTACTAAATGAGATCCAATATTTAAACTTTGTTGTTTAACTGGATATGGCAACACAAGATAAATTTAGCAAAGTGCACAGCCTTCGGTTTTTGTGGATCTTGGGTATTTTCTTAGTTACTGATTGGTTCAACTTTTAATAAGAAAGGACTACATTTGCAAACCATACATTGATGGTATTATTGGAGTGGGAAGGGATCGAACTAAGAATATGACAATGTAATTATGGGCACATTTACCAATGAACTAATACTGGTTGACGGCTATTAAACCGCTGGATATCTTTTTTTTGAAAAAAAACATAAACTATATTAATACATGAATTAAATAAGTATAACAATAATAAATTAACACATTTTCAATATAGTATTTTAATGGCACCAATTTCTAGTTATTAGTTCACCATCTTGTACATCTGTAAACTTATATATTTTTTTATTAAACTGGAAAACACAATATAATTAAATAATTCAAGCTTCTTCAACAACGTGACCCTTAGCGGAAACATAGATACCATCTAAGAACTTTCTGATATCCTTGTTTCTAACTCTACAGATTTGTTGAACATCAGCACAAGTTTGGGAGACGTTTTCTAAAGAGTTACCGGTGACGGTTAATTCATCCTTGGTGTTGGTGGATAATTCACAAGAAACACCTTCTAAGATTCTAACGTTTCTGACTCTCTTTTCACCTAAGAAATTTCTGATTTCAATGACCTTGGCACCGTTTAATTCAGTGATGTTAACGTTAATTGGGAAATGCGCATAAACGAATCTCATCTTGTACTTGAAACCAACAGTAACACCCTTGATCAAGTTGTTGATTAAGGACTTGACGGTTCTTAAAGTAGCAACATGTTTTCTGTCACCATTGTGGACAGTAATTTTGATCAACTTTTGAGAAACCTTGGTGAAAGTAACATCAATGTGCTTTAAGTCCTTGGTTAATTGACCTCTTGGACCAACAACGGTAATGGTTCTGGCCTTGATTTGGACCTTGACACCTTCTGGGATTTCTAATGATTCAGTGGATTGAACGTACTTCATTGTGATTGTTTTGCTAAGTAAAGGGAAGTTTCAAAAAGGACTTTTTGTGATAAGCTCTAATTGTTGTTCTTTGAAATCAATCTAGATACCGATATATCAGGACCAGTGTGTGTCTGTACGTCAATCTACAATCTACTCTCCTCCCCTTGCAACTTGAAAAAAAATTTGTTACGCATGCTGAAAAATTTGAAAAGTTTATCTCAGATTATGTAATCCATAAAAGTAGCTTAGCGGTGCAGAGATGTTGTTAAAATTAAACACGCACACCACTAACAATAAAAGCGCAGTCACAAAAACAAAATTTCCCAATCTGGACAATTGGAGAAAGAAGGCCATTTTCATTTACCCCGGATTTAAACTACTCCCATTACAGCGTCGCGGTCGCCAATCGACGAATTAGGTCACGTGTCGCAAAGACATGCGTCTGCCGTTCTGGTCAAAATGTAAATAAAGCTTTTATTATTAAAAGACAGATAGACACTGTAGATAAAAAGGCAATAAAACGGATTGAAATACACCAGAGCATATATACGGATATCAAGAGTGCTGGGCAACTAATATATCAATTGTTAAAATAGCAATGGATATCAAGTTACCAGAAATAATCGGTATGTATTTTGAGATTAACAGATTCGTTATTACCTGCTAAAGATTAAACCGTTCACTAACTGACCTTTTCAATTACTATAGACCTACTTGAATCAACCAAGATCAGGGATAGAACAGATGGGTTAACAAGGTTAGAAGATATCAATTTTGGCTCACCATCCGTGATATCAAAACTTGACGTCCAAACAATCCTTTTATTGTTTCAGGGTATCTCACAAGTCATAGCTCTCGATAAGCTGGTATACTCCAAATCAAGCTCCAATAATCAAGTTGAGATCAGATTGATAAAAGCTTCGGCATTAATGAAAACATTAGCATCTAAGGCAATTATACATCCTTCTATATTAGTCAAATTCAAACATAAAGGTTATGACACAATTCTAAGACTTCTCTTGAGTCATTTATTTTATACAAAAGCCGGCACGAAGGATCTTCTTCTGTTTGAGCCTGTTGCGTTAAACATTTTAACGGCATTGAATGACCTTTTGAAAGCTCAGAATTTGAAAGACCATTTGTATTCAAGAAACTATGAAGATATATTAAGTGATGTTATTAAAAGTTTGAATTTAGTCACAACAGGAACAGATTTATCAATAAGTACAAGAACTAATGAGAAGTTGATTGCTGAACTCTTCAGCATATTTTATGAATTTTTAAGTCCTAGATCAACTACATCATTGAACCTGTTTTTGAATAATAACACTAGTTTCACAGTTGACAACTACTACTACAAGATTGTTAAAATAATATTGAAATTCTCTGATAACAACTTTTCAGTCACAGGGAAAGAATCCGAATGTCTGGTTATAATTTTCCGGATATTAAACCAATGTCTAATTGACTTATCGAACATTGATATTAAGTTATGTTATAGAATATACCACATAGGTGTTCGGTTTTTGCTTAATATTAAAGCCATCACATTTGAAAGTTTAAGAGAAGAAGTTATCATTTTTATAAACTTGATCCCACCTTACATTAACATTGACCACATTCCTAAAATTGAGGGAGATAACTGGAATATCAACTCCAAGGGTCAATTAGAGAATCCTATCAATTTAGGTCCGGAATCAAGAACATTAGGTGATACACTCGCCATGGATTCATTTTCTGATATAGAGAATCCCGATGTCAGTATCGCAAATGAAAGTAGTGTAATAGAGTCCGATTTTAGTGCAATATTTAATACATCCTCTGCTCAAATAAATTCTAATGATACACCTTTGACAACAGGTATAAATCGTAACAAAGAAGAAACCAGGAGATTAAATGAACTTGGAGCTGCCATCACACAATCTTTCGATTTGATTTGCGACGGAGCAGGAACATCTCCTTTGAGCTTGGACCAAGATGATTTCAATTTCAAGCTATTTTCGGAAAACAATAGAGATGAGCTATCATGGTTTAATTTGAGATATTTCAGTTTGAGAAAAGGTTCGAACCCAAATGGGTGGCTTCTTAGACTCGGGTTAACACGGCTTTTAAACAGCTATTTTGAACTTAAGAATAAACTATTCACCAACGACAAAAACACCAGTTTTGCGTTTGCTACTCAAACGAATTCCATTGATCCTAGTCAAAGGTCAAGAAAAAGAAGAAAAATCAACATTGGAACAGATATAAGATATCAACTATCTGATAGTCTGAAGACATGTGCTTCCACTAGTGAACTATTGCTATCGTTAGCATCACCAGATTCTCCAGATAGAAAGTCAATCATAGTTGGATTACAGATGTTTGCTTTACATATTGCTGACACTTGTTCTGATTTGGAAATTGCTTCAAATCACACAAATGCAAAATTCTTCATTGAGAACTTAGACGTTATTTTGAGTCATTTATTGAAGATTTTTGAGGTCCAAGATCAAAATTTGAATTTTTGGGTATTGAATTGCTCCAAAGCTGTCATTTCCTTTTTGCTAGAGATAGAGGTTAAAGATCAGGCTGCGAACAAACCAGCTCTTCAGATCAAATATGTTAACAGACTATTGAAATATACTTTGGAAATGATCAAAGTTCCAAAGTTATCGAATACTGCGTGCTCACTGTTACCTTCTCTTTTAAGAACAGATTCAAACTCTATTATCTCATTATCACAAATCGATAAATCTATTTTGCAACAGCTTGAAATGGTTGTTGACCTTTCTGAGATCAATGGTCCGTCGTTGTTAAGCAAGGAGTCTGTGATGTTTTGGTTTAACACCTTTGAGATCTGTAAAATGTTCAGGTTCAACAATGTTAAACATCACAAGTCACTTAATGTTGAAAAAAATCAGCTATTCAGTACTAGTGTATTAAACTGGTTATTATCAAGGTGGAACCAAACCCAGAATTTGAAAATGACTGGTGACATTAGCGCTGTTTGCTCAATAGTGATGTGGTTATGTGGTGTCGATAATGTTACTTTATCCCAGGAGGCGACTGACAATATGGACGAATCTTATTCTGGTAACTTGTATTTTACTTATTCAAAGTGGTTTGAAAGGTCAAGTTTACAAAATTATACATTGATGACTATATTGCCTTTGTCCGAAAGAATTCATTTGAAACGCACAACTTCATTCGAATTCAATTCCATTTTGGTTGATGAAGCCCAACCTTCTAAGTTATTGATGGAGCTTTTGAAACTCATTCAGGATATTTATGATCATCAAACTGACAAGCAAATGGTTTACACTTGGTTTGTGTTTTCGTATAGAATTTGTGCTGCAATGGCCAATGACTCTTATGCATTGAAATCTCTTGCACGATCTGCATTCAATAAATTAGATCAACTTTGGTCCGATGAGTTTCAGTCTAGTTTTGAAAATAGAACGGATTCCCCCGATGCACTTTTAACGTTCATTAAAATATTCAATAGATTACCTTCTAATGACCCCAACTGGACAGATCATTTACTTGAAAGTTTTGACAATGATAAGGTTATACAGGCCGTCACAATATTCCTGAAGGGAAATCCAAACATCACAAGGAATATGAGGACGGCTCATACCAACGATCTTGCGGTAGCCTTTGATGATTTTGGATATGCAAGACGAGATGAATCACCTAACTTGAGAGATAGAATGAATAATGAATTGAATTACGATGATTCTTCTACTTACAATAACAGGTGGTTATCCGCAAACTTGACGGCAGAACAAGAACTAGTTCATTACATCCTGAAGTCAGCTCAGAAGAGTACAAGTATATCTAAAAGGGTAGACCGAGCACTTACCGTTATTTGTGATTCAACATCAGAAATGAAATGGTTGGCTGGGTATTATTTTCTAACTCGTTACTTTGAAAAGCACCAAATTGTCCGATTGGAAAGAAATTCACTTGAAGTTTTATTTTCCCAATTCACAAACTTATTTCATGTACACAGAGTGAAGACATACGAGCTTACCACCGTTATTATATGTAAGTTGCTAGCTCAATTTTCCCACATTTGGGCAAGTGACTATGATGACGTTCTAAGAGATCATTGTGATGACATATGCAATTATCTTTTTGTGCTTGAAAGTAGAAAGATGCTTTTCACTGAATTACAAATATCAGAGTTTTTGAAACTTCAATTAAGTATCCTCAAGAACATTCAAACGGATTTTGGATGCATATCTAAAGATTCTATTTTGACTGGTACATTATCAATGTTTAAAGAATCAAACAACTATATTAAAGCTGAAGCCGCTAAATCTGTTGCTTTGTTGTTGGAATCATCTGACAGAGAACAAATGCAATTATACAGTTTGTTTATGCACTCATTCACCAGTCCACAAAAGAGTATTGAAAGTACTGCAACATTCAATTACTTCTGCACCCGTTTATCCACTTCGTCAGACTCTTTACTAATATCATGTGTTTGCAATTTGTTGGAATTTTCACAATTGTCCCATTTTAAGCCATACCTGAGACTTTCGTTATCCGACATAGCATCTTTGAACGGTTTTGTAGTTCCTAGAAGATTATTTTGGAACTTCAAAGAGCTTTTCTTCAAAGCTTGGTGGGGATTTAAGATTCCCTTTATTGAATTCCCATATGAATTGATTGGATTTAGCAATTACAATGACTTCATTTGTAGCAACTACAAAGAAATCACTTCTTTCTGTATAGCATACAATGAGGTCAAGATGATCACCGAGATTTGCAAAATAACAGCAATGAAAACCCCCGTTATAGTCATGGATTCACTGTCGTTGATAATTGCCATGGCATGGACAAGGAGTGGAATTCGGAATAGGGTATTTGTGCTCCTTGGTGGTTATTTGGGATCAAACACAAATAAATATATTAGAGAGCAATTAGTACTAATTATATATCAGTTATTACGGTTGTGCGATGTTAGTGATGAATTTGAGATATACACGGCTCTAAGAGCCGATGACACTCAGAATGAAATTTCAAAGCAATTGCTTTGTCAACATCCCAATAGGTTGAGCTATTTACAAGACTACGAGTTTTCTATTCCTCCAAAAAAGACATGCACTACTATAGATTACTTGACAGAATCTTATGGAACACCTATGTTTTGGGATGTTCCAACATTATATTTCCTTGCTTCTAGATTCATGTTGTCGATTGAATCGGCAGTTAGCAAGACTGAAAAGTTGATGCACTTTAGAAGGTTGAAGTTCTTAATTGCCAAATCACCCACCCACTTTAAAAGTAGACATCTGATTCGAATTTGTGTCGTTAATCTTGCAAAATACTTGTATGATAAAGATTTAGATCGTGATTCTGGTTTGATCATTACGTCATTATTTAAAAACGGCGACTTGTTAGCTGATGATGATCATTTGAAACTTTGGATTCCAGTCCTAATAAGAATGATTGAGTTGAAGATCGAGAAAATTGATTACCATGATGACCTTATTAATTATTTTACTTCAAATATTTCACGTGTTTCCAAAAGCAACTATTTATTGTTATTAAAACCTGCTGTCGAGATCATACAAGATATCGACTCTAGTTTTACAATTGATGCTGCCATCAAGGTGATTAAAAAGTGTTACAAAAAAGATCCATCTGATGATTTGACCAAACTAATGTCACTACTTTTTCTTTATATGAATTGCAGTAATGATACCGATCTGAAGTCGAATAGAAATACCTACATGACGGAAAGCTTTGCCAGAATATTATACGATCTTCAAGCTACAAAGTCTCATACATTTTCAAGACCGTTCAATCTATGGATTGCCCGTTGCCTTGGCTCATTCTACTCAATGACAGGCAAATTTGTACAGGTTGAAAACTCAGAGTATGATATGGAGCTTTTCAATAAGTACAGAGGTGATCTGTTCGAAAGCCAAGTTAAATCGCTGGATACAATTTTTTTAAAATTGATACCAGGCTCAGGTGCCGTTGATATTAGGGCAAGAACCTGCTTTGAGACTATTGCTGGTGTTATAATCAATAAGGGTGCCGAATCAAAAGAGGATCTATTAAAATTTGTTTCCTACGATACTGTTTTCGCAAAATTCGAGGAATATATCTTACCTATGGATACATATGTGTGCTCTTTATCAAATAGTGAATACGAAATGAATGACAACAACTATTATCAAGAAGGGCTTGAGAAAGCATTGAATGGATTTGTCTCCTCAGTTCAGTTTTCCAATTTTGAAACATGGACGGTCAAAATATTTTTTGCTTTGATAAAGGAGCTGACAACCAAAACATCCTTGGCTACATTACTGGCAACTTATATTTCAAATATACCTTCATTTGCGGCAACTTGCTTCTCTCCATTAGTTTTATTTTTTATCAATTCAGAAAGCTCAAAAATGGGGAAGCTTATCAATCATATGATCAACGAATTCTTTTCGATTGAATTGACTGAATTATCCAACGATTCTTTGAATTTATTTTTGGAGTTGGTTCTGTTGGTCAGAATTGGTACAAAGTATGGGCATAAGAAATTTATCAACGTTTACCATGGATTAGATTATGCCAGAATTTATAAAGCTGCTTTACATGCTGGCTCTCCTAAAGCTTCATTAATGTTGATGGAAGATTATTACTCAAACACGCCCACCATTGATGTAGCATCGTGGACCGATGAAAGAGATTTTTTATCCAATGTTTATTCCTCTATCAACGAGTCGGACCTTATTTTTGGTTTACCGATCGATCCAACCTTATCTTACGGGTTGAATATCATTAAACATAACGAGATTAAATGGGGTGAATTAATGTTTGAAAACGCTCTGTTTCAAACATCATTGTCATTGAACGAATATTCAACGGCTAATACGGATGGATTAGTCGATGGACTTTTACAAGTTGGTCTTACTGGTGTTTCCAAGGTACTTGGTGACTATGTGGGGGATCGACAACAAACAAACAATCCTGATAATAGCCATCTCGATCAAATCTATGAAAGGGCTTGGAAGCTGAACCAATGGGATTTACCTATTGCGAATGAAATAGATACAGAGAATAAAGCTATTTACAAGAATTTCAAGTTAATTTATGATGCTCCGAGTGAGTACCAAAATATTTGTGCTGATAGTTTATCCAGCCTTATAGATAGTCACTCTCGTTTTGTTGCATCAGCTTTGAGCTCTAATAAAGCGGATACCGTAAGATCGTGGTTCCGTGCATTAGCTGTATTGAAAAACTCCGAAGAAGTTCTACAAATGACACCTAATAATGTTTCTAACCATTATGCAGAGTATGAAAAGCAACTATCAGTTTTTAAGTCTTTAGATTTGAATGAGTTGGAAAATATCATTATGGGTAGAAAGTCAACGTTGGAGCTAGCTGCATCAACCTTTAGCCATCAAAGTTGTAAGTTACCCAATGACACATATTGGCTTGGTGTCATCAGTGAGTTACATATGTATGGTGAGTTGGCAAGATCAAATTATGAAAACCAGAAGAGCATAAATTCTTCCGTTTACTTGAGCCGTGTTGCTGAATCAAAATTTATGAACAGTAATAACACTGAATTAAAAAAGTTTGTCACGAGAATTTCCAAATTCAACATGGCATCTGCATTCTGGTCTCAAAGAGAAGAAACGAACTTCCCTGTTGTTACATTAAAGAACATAATTTTTAATGACCGAAACGATCCCATTGAAACTTCCAGGTTACCATTTCAACATCCTAAAATTTCTACTGGTCTTTTGAATGCTCTTGTTACCAAGTGGTGTGCCGAATCCCGCCAGGAAACACCTTCTACAATCATGAATGACTACATTGAGAATACGCTGACTACGTTAGGTGATAGTGTCAGAGATCCTGAAATGTACCATATTTTTGCAGAGTTCTGTGACAATCAAATTAGAGGAGGAGGATTGGATAAAACAATTACAAGATTGAAATCTAGCACCAACCAAAAGGAAAAAGATTTGATTGAATTGGAAAAGTATTACAAGGAAATGAAAAAACAAGAAAAGATTGACAAGACACCTTCATTGAAGGCCAAAGATGCTCAGAGGGTCCACAAACGTATCAAAGTTCAATATGAAGCTGAAATGGAGGAATTGAAGACAGAGTTGGATAACAAGAGAAACTATATTACTCAAGCCATCGGTTTTTACTTGAAAGCTGTTGCATTCAGTATTGATGACATTGAAGATATTAATATCGATAGATTCTGCGCTTTGTGGCTTGAAAATTCTCAGATCTCTGTCGACGAAACTATATTTTTTAGCATACCAACTTTCAAATTTTTATCATGGATCAATCAATTGACTTCAAGGTTGATAGGGGAAGATTCCCATTTCCAAAAGTTACTTAGATTACTGATCTTGGAGCTTTCGTTCAAACATCCATTCCATTCGTTGTACTTGCTTAAGTCTTTGCGAATTAGTGCTAAGGAAGCTCACGACGCTACTGTTGTATCACGAGGTACCACAGCTGAAAGAATATGGGTGAAATTATCCAATAATAAAGCTAAGTTCAATGTCACTGGTATTCCAGATCTATTAGAATCCATTGATACTCTGTGTGAGTATTCTGTTAAACTAGCCAATGATAAAGTTAAACAATCGAGAAGAATACAGTTATCCAAATTAAGTGATGGTGCATGGTGGATAAAGGAATTGCCTAGTTTGAATTTACCACCACCATGTACACATATCAAGGTTAAGAAAACATCCTCGTATGATGTGAACGAACTTCCAACTATCAAACATATTGAACCGATAATTATGACTGCACCTTCTGGTGTTAGTCATCCGAAGATCATGAAGATACTGTTGGCTACAGGTAACACAGGTAGGATGATCTTAAAGGGTGGTTCCGATGATTTAAGACAAGACGCGATCATGGAACAAGTTTTTGATAAGGTGAACTTATTGTTATACAAAGATGAACAAACGAGGAAACGTAATTTACGTATTAGAACTTACAAGGTTGTTCCTCTTGGTCCTGGGTCTGGTATCATTGAGTTTGTGTCAAATTCAGTAGCATTTCATGATATATTAAAACAGTTGCACGAACATGATGAGATGAAGATTGATCAGGCAAGAAACAAAATGAAAGAAGTTCAAGGAAAGTCGACTGCTTCCAGAATTCAAGCTTTTCAGATGATCACATCGAAAATCAAGCCAAGTTTCCGAAAGTTTTTCATGAACAATTTCGTTTCGCCTGATAAATGGTTTGAATCTAGATTGGTTTATACACATGGGATCTCCACTACATCGATCAATGGCTATATTTTAGGTTTAGGAGATAGACACTGCAATAATATTCTTATTGATAGATCTACTGGTGAACCAATTCACATTGATCTAGGTGTGGCCTTCGACCAAGGTAAGATGCTTCCTATTCCAGAGACCATTCCATTTAGACTAACAAGAGATATTGTTGATGGTATGGGCATTACGGGCACTAATGGAGTTTTCAATAAAAGTTGTGAGAATGTTTTCAGAGTTTTAAGAATGAATAAATTGTACATATGTGGAATATTAAACGTTTTGAAGTACGATCCGTTGTATTCATGGACCTTATCCCCAATCAGAAAAAAAAAACTGCAAGATTTAAACGTCAATGAAGTTGATAACTTGATTAAATTGGATTGCGGATCTGAGGCTAGTATTGCGATTGAAGCTGTTAAAAACAAGCTCGGTGCTAATGGCTTGAGCAGTGAAGCTGTGGTCAGGGAATTGACCAGAGAAGCTACTGCTGAACGTAACTTGGCAGTTGTGTACCTAGGTTGGAGTCCATTTTTATAGCTAATTACAGTTAAAAATTGTAAAAACTAATATAAGTTTTATGCTAAATGATCGCTTATACATGCCGTTCTATTTTGTACTAGAAAAAAAAGGAACACACACTCAACATTCGAAAGCATTCTTTATTTTACATATACTACATATATGGATACAAAGACAAAGGTGATCTGGATACGGATAAAACAGGACCAAATTGATAAGAACCGGTAACAGAAAAAAAGAAAATACAAAAAATCAAAACAGACATACATCAATTATATCAATATATATATATTATACATGTTCTTGTTAAAAGACGAATCACCAGTAGTTCATACTAATGAAGATAAATAGAGCAAACGAATCATCACCGATAATATGTTGATTTGGTTTATTTATCATTGCTGATGTTGTTGGTATCTCTGTTTTGATAGTTGCCACCCCTGTTTTGATATTGGCCTCTACCTTGGTTATTGTAGTTTCTTCTTTGGCCGTATCCACCACGATTGTTGTTATTATTATTGTTGTTGTTGTATCTTTGACCCTGCCCTTGTTGTGAGTTATTATTATAGTTGTTGTATCTTTGACCACCTTGGTTATTGTTATGGTAGTTAATATTATGGTTGTATGGTTGCTGTTGCTGTTGTTGCTGTTCCTTAAACTTATCTATAATGTCGTTACTCATTCTCATGTACTTAATTTGGTTACCTCTTATGTAAACTTCCTTTAGTTTACTAAAGCTAGCACCGTGAGCATCAACTGTAATAGCATCATCCAAAGTTAGATTCATCCAAGAATCACAGTTGGTTAAACTCCCGTTTATAGTTTCACCTGATTTTAATTCGATCATTAGGGCTTGACCTTTGATTGACGTCAATAAATATAATGGTAACATTGTGTGCGTATATGAGGATTTCCTTGTATTTAACAGTGAGATTATCTGGCAAAACAGCAGTGCACTATATGTTTTATACGGATTTCTTGTATCTAAAAATGTAGTGATGGATGTCGTTCAAAACAATCAATTATTTATCTATATTCTATATAATCCATATAAAACAAACCAAAGCAAAGTTGGAAAATGCTAATGGACAACTTTGCCTCTGTAGAGCCGTGAGGTTGTAATGGCAGACATAGTCTTAGTTAGTATCGATTTATAGACAAAGATAAACAGACAACCACAATGGAAGGGGAAGATACTCTTGTTATCCGTCCGTCATCTACAAACTCAATTCGTTGCTAATCAAAGAAATACATATCTGTGCCCAATATCATAGTTCAGTCTACAATATCATAGTTCAGCTTACAATATATTTAGTTTGCGTACAATTCTGTACTATAAAACCACAAATACTACTAGTCATTGCCTGTCATCTACTGAATTTCAATATCAATCCGAGTTTAAATATCTTACCTCACATTACACTGAAGACATACTGCTCAATCACATTAATAAAGCAACTATACGCAATTAGTTAAAATGGCACCTTTGGACCCTTCTACAAGTAAGTGCTTTGTTTTACAAATGCCAAATGTAGACGAGACGGATAAACGGCTAAGGTTAGACGTTAGAACAGGGGCAACTTCTTCCATATACAGATCCAGAATACTGGTCTTTGGTGGTTTGACCATTCCATTGTCATTGAAACCCGACTTTACAACCGATGATATTGAATTAGAGATGACTAAAGCTCTAGAGACTGCAACTGATGTCAAGGAGGATTACAATGACTATCTATCGAACGAATGCTTTTCTTTGAACTTAATCGAAAGAAAATGGCAACACCTGAAAGTGAAAGGAGACCCTGATTGTAAACCATGCCCAAGATTTTATCAGTCAACGCTGGTTCATGACAATTATGTTTTTGTTCAAGGTGGTTTATGTTTCAACAAGGAAACCAATAAAGTTCAACTTTTAAATGATTTTTGGAGGTTTGATATGTTTGACAGCACCTGGAAATGCCTAATAAAAAACAACAACAATTATGTTTTGGGGAGATTCAACCACAAGTCAATTTTTTCTTCCAGTTTATTGACACTAGGAGAAGCAACTCACCACGGTATTTTTTTCAATGGTGGTTTGAATGAGAAAAATGAAATGTGTTATACAGTTGACTCATTTGATCTTGTAACGTCCACATTTGAGAGTGGAACAAAGATAAACTTTGCGGAGCTAGTTGAAGCAGATGGAGACCAGCCAGCGAAATCCATTAAAGTTCCATATAGAATTTCACAGAATGACTCAATTGTTTCTGAGTTTAGACATTCGGAGAACCCTGCATTCAAACGTGCAGAAACTGATCTCACACCCATTCTGGTGTACTCCAAAAGCAATGGAGATGGCGAACCAATTATTGAATTTATCCACGGTGCAAAAGGGCATAGATTCAAATTGAATAAAAAACGTAAGAACTCAATAAGAGACATCAAAAACATTCCATTTGAATTAAATCATCCTACTATTGCTGATTTTGGTGAAAACATTATTATTACCGGTTTCTTACCCAATGATTTAAATATATCCTTGTACTTGTACAACAGAAATTCAGGTAAGTGGGCAAGATTACAAATTTATTGCTCTCATAGCACATGGTCTCATAGATTTTGTAAAGGTTTTGTTTGGAACTCCCACCACAAGGTCATTTTCTTGGGTAATAGCGAAACTTCTAATACGTTACCTTCAATTCAATTTTTCTCAATTTTCATTTCAGTCTCATTACCTTTTACAAATTCTTTTGGTATTGAATCACAAACAGCTCAAAGCATGGATGACAAAAAAATGCCCTCTGCTTTTGCGAGTCCTATGACTCCTCAACCAACCTCTGTTGGCACACCTGACCAAGCATCAACTAGTTTTATGGCATACGCTCATTATGTGGCTCCTCAAATTAAAGTGAATTCCATAAGATCTGTTTTCCCACCTTATGCTGTTGCCTTAGGTAAAAATGCATTTGAGAGATCATACGCCATGTCAGATTTTGAATTTGTTGCAGCAGATGGCTCAACAGTTCCACTTCCTGTTAATCTATGTCGTAAAAGATGGGGCGCTAAGTTTGATGACTTGTTGACTAAGGCTTATGCTAGGGCATTTGTGGAGATCAATAATCCTAACAGAGGTGCAATGGTGTACGAAAAAGAACAAAATAATAACCAACAATTTGTTTCAAGTCAGACTATGAGTTCCGATAATTTACAAAGTTATGAGAGAGAGTTATCCGAGTCAGGAAGTCTCAAGAAAAGTGTCAGTAGAACCTTAAAAGATGGACTCTCGGTGTACTCTTCCAAATCGGGAAATAACGCACCACAGTTCAGATATCCTTTCCAGGAGAAAGCTACATCACCTGTACCAGCTACTCCTAGGTTTGGGTCACCAAGTGTATCATCAAGAAGAGGTTCAGCCAATCCACCTTCAAGAAGAAACTCATTGAACTTACCAATTCCAGCACAAAAACGGGATTCTGCGAATCTCTTAACATCAAGAAGAGAATCATTTAACATGACGTGCTCAAGAAGAGACTCTTTAAATTTATCACAATCAAGAAAAAACTCCTTAAATCTACCACAATCAAGAAGAGACTCTTTGAACTTACCATCATCAAGAAATAGTTCATTTACGTTACCCCAACAAGAAGCAAGACGTGGTTCAATGCTGAGAAATAGTTCCATTGCTTCAACTTCATCCTCATCATCGGGCAATTCGTTGAATATGATCACATCAAGAAGTGCATTCTTACCCCCTCCAGCATTGTCCCCACCAATGACAGGTATTATGTCAGCTACCTGTCCAAGTAGATTGTCAGTTAACCAGTTACCACCAGCACCTCCAATTCCAACATTTGAACTCCCATCACCACAAGATATAGAACAGAAACAACCTGCATTCTCCAAAGCAAATCAATTCCATGACTCTTTCACCTCTGTCAACTCATCCAATTCATTATTACCTTTAGGTAGTAATTCTCCTAAAAACACATTTGCACATTCATCATCCATGACACCATTAACTTCAAGTAAATTGTCCCACACAGTTTCCTCCTCAAACACACCCGGTCAATTACCGGAATCTGTTTCGTCTCCATTATTAAATTCAATTGCTAGTTCTACAAGTAGCGGTATTATGCCTGGGAAAGCAACTTCTCAAGCTTCATCAAATATTAACGATTCAGAGGATCCAGTTCTGGGACACAAGTCCGCTGAAGAGGTTTTGGAAGATAGTATTGAGTTCCCCGAAGGTGACGATGCTGAGATTGATATTAGATATATGCCAAGAGCATTATGTTTACCGTTTATGAACTCTACAGTGAGAGCATTTTCGGAGTTTTTGTATACTGGTCAAGTTGGTTCGAATTGGAAAATTGTGCCAACTGCCGTTGAAGTTATGATGATGGCCAAGTTCTATGAAGTCCCATTATTATACGATTTGATTTTAGAAGTTTTGTTTGTTATTATTGCCAATAAAGAAGTGAAACTAGTTCAAGATGCTAACAAATTAAAGGCTGAATTTATTTCGAACAACATTCAACTTTTTAAAGCTTATGGGTTCAATGACGGAGTTAGTGGTATTGCAGCTATTGATGAATTTACTAATTATTTAACCAAACTAGATGATGGTTTAATGGATTTAGCTTTGTTAAAGAGAGCTTCCAAAGTGGCTAGACGTTCTTCTCATTCAGAAGGGTCAAGTCTTTTATCTTCAGCTCATGGATCTATTTCTCAAACTGGTGTCGATTTGCAAGGATCATTAGGATCAAGAAGGAAATCACTGGGATCGCCTTCAAGATTAAGAAACAGTATTGCCACTGTGATCAATCATGGCAACAGCACTTCGGCTGCTAATGCTAATGTAAACAATGATTCCAGTGATGATAATTTGGGTCAAAACACATCATGTAGATCAAGCCGTAGAGGTTCCAGAGTAAGTTTCCAACATGCAAACAGAGAATCATACGAATTGATTGATACTAAAATTCAAGAGAGTGGTGAAATTGATCGTGAATATACCAATGACAGCAGCACTGGTGATTCCGAATCAATGGAAGAAACAATTGGATTGATCAATGAGAATACTTATGGAACAAGTGGGAATGATGTTGATTATACTGGGAGCAACGACGAGTCGAAAGATTCTAACAAGAAGAACCCAAAGATCAATGTTGAATCAGAAACCGGTAAGTCAGATGATACTACAAAAAATAAAAGTAGCGATACAAAAGATTGGCCAACGTTTAAAGAACTGACTCAGCCTAATGCCCCACCTTGTTCGGATACCATCATTGACTTGCTAGTTGAAGTTGGTGCATTATCAAGTGATTTGAAATTGATGTTAAGAGCAATGAATGCAAGAGAAATGTCATCACAATTAAAGAAAGAAAGGAAAGAACTTGACAGAATATTGAAAGAAAATAGAGAACCTGCAGCAACTGGAACTTCACGCAGCCACTACCATCCTTCTCTTCATTCTTCACACCAGTCAGCTTCACCTGTATCCTCTAATTTTTCAATGAATCGTAAGGAGAAGGATAGCACAGAGAGACCCAGTGACCCCACTTTAACTGGGACATCTCTGCTATCAAATCAAACAAAGAGTATAAGTAGTCCATTGGTGAATGTGCTGAGTTCAACGTCATTATCAAAAATGAGCTTTGCCTCTTCTTCGTCTTCATCATCACAAGCACATAAAACAGCATCAGCATCCGTTCCACAAGGTTCTCCAAAGATGGTGGGCACTCCTCCACTTTTGAACAATTCATCGTTACATCGCACACTGTCTACTTTTGTTTTCACACAACTGGAAACCAAAAAGAGCATGTCCTCTACTGTCAGTGAATCAAACGTTAATTTACTAGAATCGTTGGATCCACCTAAATTACAAACTAATCAGTTACAAGCACCTACAAACAAGTCTGGCTTGGAGACTGGCTCACCTAGATCAACATCAGTTAGCAGCTCTGTAACTGAGAGTGAATCAGGTAAGAAGAAGAAAGAGAAGAAAGGTGGGTTTGGTATTTTCACAAAGTACAAACAATAATTTAATTCTTGAGGGTGTAGAGTTCTTTATTTTTTTTTTGCGAGAGGGGGGGGGGGGTATCTTTAGTTGTTTTGTGTACAAGTTTCTATGTTATTGATATATATTGGGATATACATATGCTTTCTAAATATTTTATTCTTGAATAAGAGCAGATTTTGGGTACTTCATTTCAAATTCCCCATTTACAATAGAAAAAAAGTAAAAGATTCTAATTAAAAAAAATAAAACAATAAGAAGTTGATAATGTACTTGTATCCGAATTCACCAAAACGCCGCCCCGAATTGCCGAAAACTGCTAATAAATTTTTTTTTCCCTTGTTTAGAATTGCCTCACACTCCACTTAAAAAGAATCAAATTTGGTTATACGATGGATGACACCAAGTAGGTTGAAAGGAATAACAGGGTGGTTATTATTATCATATACGATAATTTAGTGTAGTGATAAGAAGTAAACCATCAAGCATGGGACTAAATAACTCAGACCCCCTTCCCATTAAATATACATATATCATATGCATATAGATATAGAGTGGAGTGGCGACAGCAGTAGTAATAATAAAGAGAAAGCTTTTTTGCCTGTCTGCGGTGAGGAATCTTCTCCTGTTTGTAAACCATTCAATTCATTTCATTGGCCGCCGGGAAGTAACCTGAAGTCACGTGATGTGAATCTGGTACCACGGACACTTTGTGCATCGTATAGGTTATTTTAGAAATGAATAGTGTGTGTGTGTGTGTGTATAGATATGATACATTATAACATATTATACATCCACCCTTGACCAGTTCTCTCAATTAAAGGTCATCATCACTGGTCAACCGGATACAAAAAAAACAAACATCAGGATCTCATTGCTTATATAAATGCTTTCAAGCGTAATCACGTCATGCGAAGTGCTTTTTTTAGTGTCCTATGACTATAATGCCATAACTATTGTTGTCTATAAGTTTGGTTTATTCTGTTATTAATTATTATAAAGATTATTTTGATTGTATACGGCTAAACTAAATTATATCAGATTATAAAAAAAAATCACCAGAATATCTATTTTTGTGGTTTTTTTTTTTTTTTTTGTTTTTTTTTTTTGGAATATTTATAGTGTATGTATGTATCTATATGAATAGTTTAACAATTATCGATATTTATTATTTTTACTTGGAAATCAGTTTTAGAGCTTTTTTTTTTGCTTGGTTTTTATTGAAACTTATTTCAGTATTCAGCTTTATATACAATGTTAAAGGTGGTAACTGTTCTCAAGGAGACATTCATTCCAGTTTCTCCAACTCATGTTTATAAAACATCTAAGCAACTCCCACATGCACGTAAAGAATCCAAATCCGATGCGGTTAGAGAAACAGAATACGACGACCACGATGATGTCTCCACCACTTATGAAGTTGGTTACACACACAGAAGATTAACTACAAGAATGATTCAATTATTCGGTTTAGGAGGAACCATTGGTGTTTCTTTGTTCACCACTATCGGTACCATTGGTTTATACAACGGTGGCCCACTTTCTTTACTGCTTGGGTTTTCAATGTGGTGTATCCCTGTTTTAGTGGTTACTTCATGTTGTGCCGAGATGGTTTGTTATTTGCCTATCCCTGGTGCTCCATTCACAATTTTTGCCGCTAGATTTGTGGACGAAGCTCTTGGTGTCATGGCTGCTTGGAATTTTTGGGCTTTAGAATGTGTTTTAATTCCATTCGAATTAACTTTATTCAACACTTTGTGCCATTATTGGAGAGTTGATTACAGTGCTGCAATTCCAATCTCTATTGAATTGGTACTATATTTCATGATTAACGTTGCTGCCGTTAAATGGTACGGTGAAGTAGAATTTTGGTTGTGTATCGGGAAAGTTGTCCTTGCACTAGGTTTGATGTTTTTCACATTCATTACTATGGTTGGTGGTAACCCTCAAGGTGACGCTTATGGTTTCAGAAACTGGGCAGGATCCCCAATGCTTGAATATATCAATACTGGTGCTTTAGGTAGATTCCAAGGATGGTTGTCTTGTCTTATCACAGCTTCGTATATGATTGCCGGTCCAGAATATGTGTCAATGACAGCTGGAGAAGTTGTTAACCCAAGAAAAGTTTTACCAAATGCTTTCAGACAAGTTTTCTACAGATTAACCTTCTTTTTCATTGGTGGTGCATTATGTGTCGGTATTGTTTGTAATGCCAGAGACCCAATTTTATTGAGAGCAAGATCATCACCATATACAATTGCAATGTATAACATGAAAATTTCTGTTTTACCCGACATTGTCAATGTTTTATTGATCACCAGTTGTTTCAGTGCCGGTAACTCATATGTTTTCTGTTCATCAAGAACTTTGTACGGTTTAGCACAGGAAGGTAAAGCACCTTCATTCTTGAGACATTGTAACAAACAAGGTGTTCCAATCTATGCCGTGATTGCATCCCTATGTTGGGGTTTCTTAGCATTCTTGCAATTAAGTGAAAGTGCAAACACAGTTTTAAATTGGATTATTAATTTGGTGACGGCATCTCAATTGATCAACTATTGTGTGATCTTGTTTACATACTTGCATTTCAGAAGAGCCGTTAAAGCTCAAGGATTGGATCGATCACAATTCACTTTCAAAGCACACTGCCAACCATATTCCACTATCATTGTGCTTTGTGTTATTATAACCATGGTTGGTGTGCAAGGTTACACTGTGTTTTTGGACGGATATTGGTCAGTGGAAACTTTCTTGTTTTGTTATTTAATGGTTTTGGTTAATATTGCTATTTTCATTACTTGGAAAGTGATCAAGAGAACTAAATATGAAAGTAACCCAGAGGAAGTTGACTTGTACACTGGTTTGGTAGAAATTGAAGCCCATGAGAGGTATATTGAAAGAGAAATTTCGGCTGGTAGAGAAGCTGGTAAGAAAGATAAGTTTTTCGAAAGACTTGGTCGATTTATCTTTGGTGAGTAGTTATATGAGTTGGATAATACAGTTTATATATAATTAAAAGCTAGATTAGATTAGATTAAAGAAACACAAATATTTTTTTATTTGTTTATTTATTTATCTATTTACTGATCAAACCAAATGTATTCACATCGTGTAATTTTGCAAAAAAAGGGCACAAACATTATCTTTAAAAGTGGCGCGTGCCATGCAAATAGTGGCGGAAGACATGCCTCCAGTGGCGGATGTAAAGAACATCAGCTTATATTTTGTTTCAAGAACTGACGCACTGACATCAGGCAGTCTTTAATCCGAATATTGATATTTATAAGATGATGCCTCTTTTCCGACTTTTTACCTACTTTTATGCTATCGGATCATTTTATAACAGTTTTTTTTTAAAGGTTGAATATATAAAATATCCACACAATCTACTCTAAAATTCTTAGTATTGATACTTGTTATTACAATTTTTTTTATAATATTATCAATTATTAAGAAACTACATAAATAAATATTATTTTAAATATATCAAATTGAAACTTTGAAGCTGCATATATATATATATATAGACCCCCCACCCCCTCCCTCCTCAAGGAATAAGCAACATTAAAGTTTAAGACAACAACAAAAACAAATTCAAACCACGAACTAAAACTAAATTAACGATGACAACAGATACATTGACTTCAGAATTTAGCTTCACTTCATTTACAACAACAAAAACTGAAAACTACATCAGTTTAATCCAATTTTACAAGAAATTTGGGTTTAACATTGTTAAAACCTATTCCAATGATGCACTCACCACCAGTGCAGATTTAAATGGTATCTCCAACGATTCAAGAAAAGAATGTTGGTTATGCTGTTATCCTGTTTCTAGAGTTGACAATTCAGGTGTTATAATCCCATTCCAAGAAACTACAGAATATCAAAAACCAACTTTAAGATCAGACTCCAATGACTTCAATAAAGGTGTTATGATCAAATTGAGATTGGTCAGTCATGATGTCCCTAAAAACACCGAACTTCCCGGTGAAGTCATTTTCTTCTCTGCTGATTTAACCAAAATTCAACAAGTTGCCGAAAAAAACGGTTACCCAATCATCAAACCTACCGAAAGTAATACCACCGTTAAATTCTTTATCAAAGATCCAGCTGGCAGTTTAATTGGTTTCACTGATTATCCTAATGGACTCTCTGATGTTGCAATCGATTCAGTTTCAGATTTCTTCCAAACGAAAAAAGATGAAGTTGACTTGTTAGCTTCAGCCAATGAAGATGCCAAATCAGGTATACCAAAGAAAAGAATTGCTGTTATGACTTCTGGTGGTGATTCCCCAGGTATGTGTGCTGCGGTTAGAGCAGTCGTCAGAGCAGGTCTTTATTTCAACTGTGACGTTTTCGGTTGTTATGAAGGTTATTCTGGTTTAGTGAAAGGTGGTGACTTATTGAAAAAGATGGATTGGGAAACCGTTAGAGGTTGGCTATCCATAGGTGGTACTTTAATCGGTACTGCCAGATGTATGGAATTTAAAGAAAGATGGGGTAGATTAAGAGGTGCAAAGAATATGATCTTAAGAGGTATCGATGCTCTTATCGTCTGTGGTGGTGATGGCTCTTTAACCGGTGCTGATTTATTCAGAAGTGAATGGCCATCTCTAGTTGAAGAACTTGTTGCAACCGGTGAATTAACTGCTGAACAAGTTGCTCCATACAAGAACTTAACTATTGTTGGTTTAGTTGGTTCCATTGATAACGATATGTCTTCCACTGATAACACCATTGGTGCCTATTCTTCATTAGAAAGAATTTGTGAGATGGTTGATTACATTGATTCCACTGCCTCATCACACTCAAGAGCATTCGTTGTTGAGGTTATGGGTAGACATTGTGGTTGGTTAGGTTTAATGGCTGGTATTTCATGTGGTGCTGACTATATCTTCATTCCTGAAAGACCACCAAGTGCCAAATCTTGGAAGCAAGAATTGAAGGATGTTTGTATGAGACATAGAGAAAAGGGTAGAAGAAAGACCACAGTTATTGTTGCTGAAGGTGCTTTAGATGATGAATTAAACCCAATTACATCTGAACAAGTTAAAGATTGTTTGGTGGAAATTGGATTAGATACTAGAATTACTACATTAGGTCACGTTCAAAGAGGTGGTTCTGCTGTTGCCTTTGATAGATTATTAGCCACTTTACAAGGTGTTGATGCAGTGAAAGCTGTCCTTGAAAACACTCCTGAAACCCCATCTCCAATGATTGGTATTGTTGATGGTAAAGTTGTTCGTACTCCATTAGTGGAGGCTGTTGCTTTGACTAAATCGGTTGCATCTGCCATTGATTCCAAGAAATTTGACGAAGCCATGGCCTTGAGAGATTCAACTTTCAAAGAATCATATCAAAACTTCCTGTCACTATCAAAATATGATGATGGTTCACAAACTTTACCTGAATCTGAACAATTGAACATTGCGATTGTTCACGTTGGTGCTCCAACTGCTGCGTTGAACCCTGCCACTAGAGCTGCTGCTTTATACTGTTTATCAAAGGGTCACAATGTGTATGGTATTCAAAACGGTTTCTCTGGATTGATTAGACACGGTGCTTTCAAGAAGTTGGACTGGATGGATGTTGAAGAATGGCATAACGTTGGTGGTTCTGATTTAGGAACCAACAGATCTCTTCCAACACAAGATATTGGTACTGTTGCTTACTATTTCCAAAAATTCGAAATCAATGGTTTATTAATCGTTGGTGGTTTTGAAGCTTTCCAATCATTAGGTGAGTTAAAGACTGCTAGATCCCAATATCCAATTTTCAACATGCCAATGGTTTGTTTACCAGCCACTGTTTCCAATAACGTTCCTGGTACAGAATACTCATTAGGTTCTGATACATGTTTAAACACCTTGGTTAACTATTTGGATGCTGTCAAACAATCAGCATCAGCTTCAAGAAGAAGAGTTTTTGTTGTTGAAGTTCAAGGTGGTAACTCAGGTTATATTGCATCTTATTCTGGTTTGGTGACGGGTGCATTGGCCGTTTACACCCCTGAAGAAAAAATCTCTTTAAGATCACTACAAGAAGATCTAGAGTTATTAAACAAGAATTTCGAAAACGATAGAGGTGACAACAGATCCGGTAAGATGTTTATTAGAAATGAAAACTCATCTGATATTTACACAACTGATTTAATTGCTCAAATCATTAGAGAATCTGCTAATGGTAAATATGAATCCAGAACTGCTATTCCAGGTCACGTTCAACAAGGTAAGGTTCCATCTTCCATGGATAGATGTTTTGCATCAAGATTTGCCATCAAAGCTTGTCAATTCATTGAGGAAAATAACAAATCTATCAACTCTTCATTGAATTCATTGATCAGGGAAGGTTTCGGATCAAACTTAACTTTCAAAGGTCACTCTGAAAGTGAGTTGAAGTTTATCTACAAACACGGAAAGAAAGAGGGCGTTGATGGATTAGACAATGCTAAAGTTATTGGTATTCATGGTACCAGTGTTTCTTTCAAGGATGTTGAATCATTGTGGGAAACTGGAACTGATGTGAAGCTGAGAAAGGGTTTAGATGTCCACTGGCAGGAGATGAACGTTGTTAATAGTATCTTGAGTGGTAGATTGAACCTTAGAAACGAAGAACAATAATTTAATGTCTTAGAATGAACAAGCTATTCCCTACAGTTGTTTTTTTTTGTATACATTTTTATATAGATATATGCTTTTTTATTTTTAATTATTTTGTTTGTATTTAATTTTGAACAAAGTTTGCATTTTTTTGGATTCTTGTTGTTGTATTTTTAATCCTAAGTGTTTCGTTCCTTGGCGACATATTTAACCCAGTTGTTACTCATTTCATTTTCAGTATTGTCTTATTGTTTCATTTGCGCAAGAGGATAATCTTCAAGGGTATATGTCATTTACATGCTACATTCGAGTGTGTATAAAAGCCTTATAAGAAAATCTCATGACCGTTTCATGGTGTGTAAAAGACCAACAATTAACGGAACATGTCGGGTCAATGCTAATGAATTGGCGAGACCCTGGATATGTATGTATGTATCTTGAACAGAATTGAAAGACAATAATATGCCTTATAAAGTTTCAATAGGCCCGCTTATATTTAGTCATATAATTGCGAAATTTTACAGGTGATTGGGTTATGAATGTTTTCCATCTTGATCGTTGCTACATATGATTGATCGTATCGGGGGAGTTTATTTGTATGTTTGGGTTAAACATCAAGGTGTAAGTTGCAATTTTTTTTGGGACTTTGAGTATCTGTTGTAGGTAGGTAAGTAGTCTACACAAGGTATGATGTGGTTGAGTCTATCTTATAAAACAAAAATAAAGCGCCTTGTATAACCTCTATTCATTTCTAGATCTATATGGATTTACATCAATACATCTCTTGAAGTCAGGGAAAGAATCATCAGTAAGAATACCTGGAGGCAATAAAAACTTTTTTAAGTGAAGTAACTTACTGAATGGTTTGGATTTCGTTCAAACAAAGGCCCAAATTATGTTCAAATTTAACAATATGCATAAGTATTTAATGCATCCAGAATGAACGAAAATGCTAGGAGAGACAAACGATTCCCTCCGAAGGGCTGATTGATTTCAAAATGGGTGACAATGCAAGTTGAAAACAAATGTATGTTTGCGGGAGTAAAAAACAGAAAAGAATTGTTAGTTACATTTGTACCATGTCTCGTTCCCTTCGTTTCAGCCCTGATACCGACAGATATATCTATCTCATTCGATTTGTATAGTTAAAAATTGTAATTACTGATTTTCTTCATTCAAAGGAATGAACTAAGGTGAACGTCTAGATATTTTCCCACTGGTTTGTTTTGATTAAGGAGATGGTACTACGTTCCCGGTTATACGGTTCACTATTGCATACTTGTTTTCCATCAAAAATTCCAATCTGAAACTAACAGATGATTTTAGCAATATGTTCAAGCCGTGTGTGCTGAGGTGGTTGTCGCCCCCCCACCCCCCACTTTTCCCCTGCTATCTCATCTGAATAGATATCGATCGACACACCACTTTAAAATAAAGATCTACTGGTTGTAACATATACTACTAATAATTGAGTTATGTTCTATATCAGAAATAAGATTTACTGCCGTTCTGTTTACTGGTTGTGCATCAATAATAACGATTTAAAATCGAAGCCTATAGGAGGATCAAAACTGTATATACGCTGGCTGAGCCCAGATCTATTAATTGATCAAAAATCTGGTTAACACCGTCCTAAACCTTTTTTTCCGGTTCCATCCCTCTTAACCTAATTTGCAGTAATCATTTTGTTAAGTTATATAACCGGCCTTATTTTTTTTTGGTGTCATTTGATTCATGGGGTCATCTCCTTATCTCTGGTAATCGTTAAAAATCCCCCGCGGCAAATGTTTTGGTATGATATATTGTTTGGAATGCAAATCGAACCTAATTTTACGGACAAAATGCTGGTTTAAGGTTTTACAAGAGTTTTTACAAGAGCGTAGAATAACTTAGAAGAAACTATCATTTAATGAGGAATGCGTGAATGTGGTTATGCGTGTGTGGTGCAATGTTATATCTGTAGTAATATTTTGAGCATGCCAGGTACTTTTTCTAATAAGGTTTTGAGGTCACAGCAATATATATGCTTAACATTATGATTAGAAATTAGAGAACCTGAAAGAAAACGTATATGTTTACTTTGGCCTGTGTGCATATCTGTGAAAAAGAGTGGATACTTTTGGGTAATGAATCTTCTACTTTGCTTTGTAGATTAATCTGTGGTTCGGTGATTTTGAAAAATATGGAAATCAAAGAAAAAAACTTAAAAATAATCAGGACTCGTAACCCAAATAATCATTTCTCAATTTCAAGAGAAAAATTAAAGTTGTCTACTATTGTTGAACTGTTATTGTTATCTTATCTCAACGGTAAATGTTTTATTCTTTTTTTTTTTCAGAGTTAATTGCTTATTTTTCTTATTGTTTAACAAATTCGCCTCTTTTAAACTCTCTCTCAAACAATCGGTCTTTGTCTTTCAGTTCTCTGTTTTTTTTTTTTGGTTTCATCTACATAGATTTGCTAGTAGATTTGCTAGTTATTAATTATACATACTTATCAAATAAATGTGTATTTTGTGATGATGATTAGTTAATGGATCCCTGATTTTTGACAAATCAACTTGGCAAGCTACGTAAGTATCATTTCAACTTTAAAGGTACCTTCAGAATAATCGTTGGTTTGCACGACTTTTCCTCTAAATAAATGCATAGAACAAATATACTCTGGGCTTCATCAGGTTTATTTTCACCATGTATATCGGCTACCTCTGTTAACTGATTGTCCTTTTTCTCCGAATTTGAAAAGTAAATTAAGGGTTTAATGTAATTGGTTAATAAGTAGACTAGTAAACAAGCTCGATTTCCTCAAAGATTTCATTATTTTCATACAAAGCAAACCTGAGAATAAACTGATTCAAGTTGGATTTTCTTCATCGAGCTGCATGATATCCATGTACACTCACCTAATATAATTTTTGCCACCATCCAAACTAAAGTTGATCATTTGCTTCATCTTATAAGTTCGATGAGGGGACTGCAAACTACAAAGGAATATTTTGTTAACAAAAAAACGCTAAAAAACACACACACACACACACAGAACAATGAAACTTTCAAACTTCCTCGCAATTTTACTTTGCAACATCGTGCTAAACGGACTTTTCAATCCTACTATTCACTTTAGATCTCAATTCTTTTTTGAAGTTTTTTTTACAAACTACATATGGGTATTTGTAACACTCTGGTGTAATCATTAGTTGTTAAATAGGGAATTTAAGTCATTTCTTAAAAAAACACAGGTTACGTTAGGTTCCCATCTCTGTTCTAAAAATAATCTCATCGAACGAAATAAAATAAAAAAACGAGGGAGAAAGAAAAAGATCCAGGCGATGTGCGATGAGACAGTCATGGGAAACTTTTTATTGACTCTATAGCCCTTCACATGATGTGGGGTTGCTTGGTGCGGATTACTGAAGTTCACTGTTGTAATTATGATGCGTATGGTATGTTGTATTAAACTTGTAGGCGAAAATCGAGATCGAAACCGATTATGATTGTTGAGAGCAAAACACAATTAAAAGAACTTGGTGTTATTAGAGAAATGCCAATTTATATTGCACGAAAAAATCAAGATTTGGAAAGAACACGGTCGGTCGCTCTCTCTGTTTCCGTAACTGGGGTCTTTAGATTCATTTCATACACAATAAGAACCATCCCAAAATCAAAAAAAAAAAAAAACCCACAAATCATCCCACTTGGTGCAATCTTTAAACTTGAGATAATAGTATCATTTAGATAGGATTTATCTGATGGTATACATGTACATACGTAAGTTAAAGGAGATAAGAATCAAGGATGAATGATCTCATTCAAAACTTGAAGATCTAGGCAGATGAAATGCTAAAAGCGGGTTTGCAGGAATGGATGCCCCCCCCCCCCAAAAAAAAAAAAGAGGTTACATTCATATCACAACAGAATTTGTAGGATATTTTTTCAGTTAATTCTCCTTATTAAAGTCCAGGAGTTTATTCATCGAATAAGTGTAATTGCGGTTAAGAAATGTGTGCATTAGCAATTTTGAGGCTTCAAAAAAAAAACAAAGAATGTGTGTCTAATTATCCTGTTCTGGAACAATACTGATTAGCTGCAGCAAAAAAAATTGTTGTGTAATAACGTCCATCTAAAGGTTAAAAGTATACATATATATATATATATATATATAGAGGATCCGTTGATAGTGAGGTGAGGGAAGGTGTACTTGCTATCTGTCAGATTGGAAAAGTGGTAAAACCACACGGCAATTGGGGAGCCAAGATGAATAGTGAAATTTAGGGATTTATTGTGGTAAGCAAATTAGTTAGTTGATGATATTTTTTAAAAAACCTTAGTTTAAGAAAAAGCAAACTCATGGAGTGACTGCATATATATGAGTGTATGTGTCACAGTGTGTTGCTTTATGGCTGCTTGTGGATGTTGATTATGGGAGGGGGGATGGAGAAAACGATATCCTCATCTCGGCATCAATTATTGTTCGAAGTGCAGTGCAGCCTGGCACAGATACAATAACGATGCACACTCAGATAGAGCAACTGGCGGTTGGAGATACTGCAATCCTCTTTTCCCGCTCCAACTCCAACCCCAGCCACAAGCATGGGGCGAGCCACCTGACTTGGGCATTTCAACTCAACAGTTCTCCAAAGCACCTCGCACCTCGCACCACGTAACAGTACCAGTTACCCCCGCTCACTAGCAGCACCACATCACAAGAAGCGGCAACTGACCCCCGTTAGGATTAAGTGCAGCTCAGCCTGCGCCACACAGGTGAGAGGACATGTTTGCCTTTTTTTTTTTTTTTTTTAAATTGTCAATGTGCTCTGCGCATCAAATCTTTTCATCCTGATTTATTAAAAAACTCATATGTTTTTAATTTCCACCTCATATAGGCTTATTTCCACAAACCTTTTTGCCTTCTACATCACATGTTCCTTTCTTGTCCCCCTTATTTTGTTAGTTCCCTTCCTTTCTTTCTTTAGTTTGATACCATCTTAAAGTATAATTAATTACAGATTATTTCATTTGGACTACCAAAACAGCCTGCTGTTTTCCTTTTTTTCATAAAAGCCTTTTTCATATTGGTCATAATTATATTATCATATATATATATAATCCATATCGAATTCACAAAAACAGATTTTGAATTATTTCAGTGAAACAGTTTCATCAATATATTCATTTCATACCTTGATACCCACATCATTTTTTCCTTCCACGGATCCATTTATAAGATACAGACTTAAATACACTTTTCTTTTTCTGTCTTGACATATAATATACCACTTTTAAACTTGTCATTCCTTCAATCTTGTTATTTTCATGTTTTGATAATCATTTTTCAATACAAACCCACCTTGTTAAATCTGAATATATTTATATATAAGCCAAATCATACTGAAACATATATATTTATACCATTTACCCATTCTTTATTATTTCAAACTTTCCAATAATATCAATAAAAAAACAACCAGTCTTAAAGATAAAAAAACACTAAATATATCCCCCTCAGAGGACACTAGAGAGAGCGTTATGTCCCAGCTACCTCCTTCAAATAGCTACCAAGGACAACCTTATCCTAATA
Source organism: Ogataea salicorniae (assembly GCA_030557545.1). Classification (NCBI taxonomy): domain Eukaryota; kingdom Fungi; phylum Ascomycota; class Pichiomycetes; order Pichiales; family Pichiaceae; genus Ogataea; species Ogataea salicorniae. The sequence continues at coordinate 62,857 of JAKTPI010000024.1, forward strand.
ACTATCAACAGTTTCCAAATAATATGCGCCCACAACAACAACAACAACAACAACAACAACAACAACAACAACAACAACAACCGCCTCCACCACGGCAACAACAACAAAGTTTAACTTCTTACCAACCACAACCACAACAACAGAAACCAGTATTTCAAACTGCAGGTACAGTCCAATCCTCTTCCAAAACGGTTGCTCAAGACAAAAAGAAAAAATCAACTTCTTCTGTTTCTTCCATAAAGAGGTCCGGAACCGGAACCGGAACGTCTAGATCCACACCTAAAGTGTCTGCATTTGTCACAAAGCTATTCACTATGTTGGAAGATGATGACTTATCTCACTTGATTTGGTGGAGTAGGGTCAATCAAAATGACGATACTACTTTTGCTCTACTACCTGGAGCTGAGTTTGCACAACGTTTGACAAGCTATTTCAAGCACGGTAACGTTGCTTCATTTGTTAGACAGTTACATATGTATGGTTTCCATAAAGTTTGCGATAACAACCCACCGGCTTTACCTACAAATGCCAGTCCTTATGCTAGCCCGAACCATACTTCTCCTCAACCAATATGGGAATTTAGACACTCAAGTGGGAAGTTCAGAAGAGGCGCTGATAACACCTTACATTTTATCAAGCGAAGATCAAGTTCTTCCCAAAGGTCAAATTCAAACCCATCTGAACAAGTAAGCATTCATCACTTGAAAGATGCTTCTCCAAAAAACCCACAATTGCAGTACCATCCTCACCAAAGTTATGATTATTATCAAACAGTTGATTATCAGCCATCCTTCTATCCTCAATACCAAGACATGGCCCCACAACAACAACAACAACAGCAGCAGCAAGGTCTTCACATGCATTCCCAACACCCGGATCAACAGCACCACCAACAAATGCAGCTACAAATGCAATTACAACAGCAACAGCAACCACAGCAACTACAACAACAGCCTGTGTCTGATTACGCATCGACAATGTTTCATCCTACATTTGAATACGATTTCAATAAATCAAGAAATACTTCTATCACATCTTCGATAAATGACGCAACTGAAGTTTCGTTCCAGTCATCGTCTCGGAATAGGTATCCATCTGTCTTTATAGATCCGTTGGCACCGGTTCCAAGTACCGGTACAAATCCACAACAACCACAACATCAACATCAACCACAACAATACAACCAACCATCTCATTTTATGAATGACCCTACTTATAATCAACATCAATACCCTTTACAACAGCAGCAACAACATCATGGTCCTCCTGGTTCTTCAATTCCACAAAAGAGAGGATTCTCATTCCCTAATAGCATGCCAGGTGTATCAAATTTGATTCCTGCTGCTCAAGAAGTTAGACTACCAAGATCAATTCCTAATGATTACTTTACATATCCTCACACTCAATCTCCAGCCCCTCAATCCCCTAATTATCAAATTCATCAAACCCAATACTACCCACACCATTCTTCACAACAAGTCCAAGTGTTTCTTGGACAACAGCAGCCACTACAGCCTTCCCTAGCAATACAACAACCACAACAGGGCCATGTCCCTTCGATATCTCGCCCATCTTCAGCCCAACAACAGCACCCACAACAACCAACAACACCACTCCGTTCTACGCCAGTTTCTCAAACAAACAGTAGATTAAGCCAAATGAGACCATCAGTCTTTGAATTACAGCAACAACAGAATCTATCCTCTGTTTCCACTGGCGGTTCTGGTTCCATCTTTAGTAGAACATCGGTTGGTTCATCTATCAGTGGCTTAGGTAACACCAACAGTAGTAATATGGGAAGTCTATCAAGCATGAGAAATAGCTCGTTGACTGAGGTTTTGAACTATGATACCCAAACAAAATCACGTACACTTGGTGAATTATTAAGTAATGTTGATTCATCAACTGCATCTTCCATTACACCTGGTTTGACTCCAACTGGTGACATCTCTGGTATAGGAGCAAAGAAGGATATTCATAAGAGATCTTACGAAGAAGATAGCAATGATGATCGTTCTACCGATAGTTCATCATCCAACGGCGGTAAAAAGAAGCTAAAGTTAAGTTCTTTAGTTGATGGCTAATTGGAAAAGAAGTTCCTGAGTACGTTGTGTTCTTTTAAGTGTATTATTATTACTACCATTATTATTGTTATGAATGAGGAATATGATTTAATGTCTACTGCTTGTTTGTACTTTTTTTCTTTTTTCCTTGCTAATTATCCATAATTGCTTTATAAATATTATGATCAAATGGGTAAGGTTCCAGCTCATTTTTTTATGTTAATGTTCTTAAATTATTATTTTTTTCTTATTATTATTATTAATTGGGATAACTAGATTCTTTATGGTCATGCGTTTTGTGTTCAGGTTTTTCTTTTTCATTTTTCAGTTGTTTGTTATGTATTTTATTACTGTTTTTTTTTCTAATTTTTTTTTAAGTTTCATTCTTTCTGTCTACGCTTCTGACTATTTTGCTTTTTTTTGTTCCTTTGATTTATCATATTACGTTTTCCCTATTTGCTAAAATACTATTTTCATTTAATTTTTTTTTTCGTTATTTTTATTGTTATTACTCTTATATATAATCCAATTATGCCACTCCTTTATAAGTTTTGCTTTCCTTCTTAATTCTTTTGCTTGTTTTTTCAAGTATCTCCACACACGGATCTTCGAACCTTTCAACCATATTAAGTTTAGAACCATATTTTCATTATTAGTATCTAAATCTTCAAACTGATTACGAACAACCGTATAAATACACACATGCGCACAAAATCCCTCTAAATATATATACAAGACATACCAACTTTTTCAAAACGGTCTTTTCGAGTTCACAGATTTTGCCTTAACTCCACCTTTACTCTTTCTCATAACCATCGCATCGTCATCACTATCGCTATCGCTATCATACCCGTTATTACTGCCTCTTTTATTGTTCATTTTACTGACATTAGCACCTCCACGTGCTCCTTGTGTCTTGCCGAGCAGTCCTCTAACATTACGTAGACCTCTCAGCTGGTGTTGTTGTTTTTGCAGTGATTGAGGTTTACTAATACCTTTTTTTGCCTTTTCCCTATCATCGTTCCTCAACTTATTCTTCAAAGTTCTTAACATTGCTGAATCTTCACCTCTGTTGTTATTCGAATTTGCATTTTGGAAAACTGGGCTTCCCGAACCGTTAATAAAGTCACCTATACTATCATTTTTCGATGATGCGTTTGGTGACGAAAGGTTTAAACCACTTCCTTGTTTGATTATCGGCAGTGATTCAAACACGTTTTTTGCTATTTGGGTAGATGGTGTAACTGGTTCTGTTGATTTTTCTTCGGGTAACCAAGAGAGAATTTTGGAGTTCACTTGAGACAAAGAAAGTTGAAATTGTGTCTGGAGTTGTTGCTTTTTCTTTATTTGTTCTCTGTTACTTGTAGTAGACATGGTTAAAATGTGTTGTTCTATATTCAGTTTAATGTTTAAAAACGATATCAGCTTCTTGTAAATCACCAAAAATATGAGAACCTAGGTCATCAGTAATACCATAATATAACATATATGAATAATCAATCCAAATTCAACCATGAAATAAATTTTGCAAATTATATAGAGATGTGCGGCTTAATTTTATCTTATCGACGCATAAATGGTTATATTTATAATACTAAGGTCGATTATTAGCGTTGATTTTGATTGTAAAGTCAACTTGCAGACATTCTGCAACTTAAAAACGTAGTTGACCTTCCTTTTTTGTTGTCTCGTTTCTTTATATACGTCTAACAGCAACCTTTCCATAACACTTAGTTTTCTGTTCTTGATTTATCTTTTTACCAGTGCTCATCAGTGGAAATAGCCATTATAACAAATTCCGATGGGAAGTTCCAACCATCGTATGGCTGTGCGCCTTTGTTTTCCAAGTGCGCAAAATCGGGAGAATTTATTGTGTTCCTTCTCTTTTGGCTTTTTAAACAGGATTTTAAAAACTGCAACACAGACTAATGAATCTGGATCGATCGATCGATCTACGTATATAGAGCCTCTATAGCTCCATATTAGATTCTTGGAGAAGCGAATATATTTGCTTTGTATTGTTTCCATTCCCATGTCATACTATTTCTAACTCTATTTTTGCTGACTTTAGAAACCTCACTCCATTAATCTTTTTGAATAAGTCAATCCACCCCACCATTCCAATTCACAATATGTCCGAACAGTCCAATGAAGAAACCAATCAAACAAAAATTAATACAAACTCAGCAGTTCAATCTGAATTTCATCCATATTCAGCACATGAAAGGTTATCGGAAGTAGTCGACTCAGATTCGGATGAAACTTCTTCATTATCATCATGCAATACAGTAGAAAATGAAGTTCAGCCGTATAGGGCTGCATCAAGGGAATCCAAAAATCCAGGCCCTAATCAACCGCAGCCAATAAGATCGTTTACAAGACCTTCGAGAACACCAACGTTTGCTTCTCATCCTGAATCAATTGACTCTGAAACAAACTATCAACTACCAACATATATTAATCCAACAGCTATACATTCAAGTGCAACACCAATCAAACGTCAAAACTCCACATTTTCAAATTGGTTTCAAAGAGCAAACTCTTTAGAGGATGGTGATTCTCAAGTCGATGGAGGACCCGTTATTTCGTCAACCAGTCGAAATATAACCAGACAGTATTCTTATGCTCGCTCAAATATTACTGCATTCGATGTTGATGGAACTCTACCCAGTTCGCTAGCTAATCTCAAAGAGGATGTCATCTCCTTACTTTTGGATGAAGACTTGGAAGATACGGACAACAGTGATACTTATAATGGTAACAGTGTTGACGGCGGTGATCAATCAATTGAGTCTATTGATGCTCAGGGAAAACCATCTGAGATGGAAGATTTACAGCCAGTGAACACACTGACTAGAATTCAGTCAATCAAGCATCAAGTTACCAATGAAGTTAAAGAAAAATTAGACAAAATTGGATTCTTTGATCCTAGATTTGACAGAGTTAAATTATTGTTGCAGTTTGTAAAAGGGTATCTGTTTATGATCGGTATACTCCTTGGTATTTTCAGTCTTTATTGGGGATCGATGTATCGTCGAGAATCCAGATTGGTTAACATGAAAGTTCTTGTGGTTTTAGACGATCCAAACACATATACTGACCTTGACATTGAAGATTATTTCAGTAATGCATTGACTGCATCTATCCAGGATTCATCTATATCAGCATTAGCCGGCTGGGAATCAGTTTATTATCCAGATATCACAAATGATACAACACAACTTAGAGATAAACTCATTCAGGAGATTCACCGCCAATATAAATGGGGGTGTGTCTTAGTGAAACCGAATTCATCTTTAGACTACTATAACTCATTAAATAGTGAAAGTACATATGATTTGAGTTCCGCAATAGAAGTTATCTATGAAACGGGTAGAGCATACGTGGGGATCAACTCCTATCTATCTGGATCGTTTGTACACCTACAAACAAAGTTCTCAAAACTACAGCCAACTTATATTACAACTCCATTAGCTGATAAATTAACAGATACACAAGTTATCAATAACCTTTCTAGCTTATTAGCCCCAATTCAATTCACAACCACAGATTTAACGGCTTCAAAATTACTTGTGTCTGTTGTGGCAGGACCTCAACAGTATGGACTAGTTTATCTACACTTGTTATCTCTCATGCAGTTTGCCTTCTTTCAACCATTTCATATGAAAATGGCAAAACGACTAACAGACAGATCTTTTATTGCTTATCGTTTGATCTCATCGCAGATCACGTATTTATTTATGGGACTAGCTTACACTTTAGTTCAAATTTCATTTGATATCAACATTTATGAGGCATATAGTGGTAAAACCGGGTTTTTAATATTTTGGTTAGTCACATACCTTATGCTTTCAGCATTGGGAGGTGTTAACGAGAACGTTGTGTTTATTATTCAATGCCGTAAGCCACAGCTAGCTCCCTCTTGGATGTTTTTCTGGATGGTTGTTAATATTGCACCAACATATTATCCCATGGCATTATCTCCTCATTTTTATAAATATGGTTATGCATTACCGATTCAAAATGGGTTTGAACTTTATAAAATCATATTATTCGATACTCACAAGATGTCAAATTTAGTTAGAAATATATTGGTATTATTGGCATGGGTGTTAATCACTCATACAATGTTACCATTTAACATGATGTACTATTCTGATCAAATGAGCAAAAAGACATTGGAGAAAATTGCGATACTGACAAAGATCCAAAGGCTTGCTAAAGAGAAGAAAAGAAAACATTTTGGAAATGAAAAGAAAAATGTCAAATCAATTGATTAAGTAGGATTTTTTGTTTATATAATTTTCACATATGTGCAGCTATTGTCTTTTGTTTAATATCTTTTGGTTACCTGCTTGACACAAAAAATCATGATAATCCTAAGAAAAAAAACTAACTGAAAAAAACATGGACGCCGCATAGCCATAGTTAATTGTTTTTTGTAGGGAGCCGCAGAAAAAAAGGCTCAAGGTTTTCAGAATCTGTTGGAAGTCCCAATATAAGATAATTTGATCTAGAATAAACGGCTTATTCTTAATCCTATATTTCTTATATATATTTTTACACTACTATGGCTCTGTTGATGACCAGTATAAACATAATGCTTTTCAACTTATATTGGTTTGAAGGACTTTAATATACTATCATGCTATCAATCAGTGAAAAGAACCTATTAATTACCTGATTATGTCATTAATTGTCTTCAAAAAGACAAAAGAATTATCGCGCTCTTTGGTTAAATATTTTTAGTAATAATTTAATTACCCGTTCATGCATCGATCGACTGGCGTTAAAACTCATAAAACAAGTACTTGAAGGAGGAGCAGTTTTGAGATTTATTATCAACTATTCATAGTCACTATCTTTGTGCTTGACCTATTGCTAAAAACAATAAAACACCGCAACAACTAGGAAATAAAAAGTCGGTTTTTAAGGCTTATATTGAAAAGTTTCCCATCTTTTATCACTCTGTGTTTTGTATTTTTTTTTTTTGCTTGCCTGCCCCAGTTTTTATCACATATTTGATCTCAATATATTAGAACAATGTCACTCAACACAGGGGTAATACCTGAAGAAGATGAAGAAGATCTATTGGGGATATCTCCAATAACAAGTCCAGTAGTTTTTCAAGAAAATAAAAATGAAATGAATCAAATTACAAATGATACAACAAAAGAACTTCAGGCACAAGACGATGATGATGATAACAGCTCTTCATCATCAAGTTTAGTGCTTTCATTGGCTAATGAGGTTCAAACGTATCATGCTGATTCCCAAATACCTCTCCCTCTCAGAAATAACATAGCAACATCGCCACCTGGGGGGACTTCAAGATCACAATCTATTTCCAGTACAGCATCAAGAACAAGACCAAGACGTCGAGCATCTACCTTCACAAGTTGGTTTCAAAGATCAAATGGTGTAGAGAATGGAGACACCACAGAAATAGGAATTTCCAGAAGACCGAGTAGTAGGCTAACGCGTCGAATGACATTGGAACGTGATGCAACTGCTTTTATTGCAGATGCCACACTTCCAAGTGTCATGTTAGAGACAAATGAAGATTTAATTTCAATGCTGATGGACTCGAATTCAGATATAGAGAAAGATGTTTCTGATATAGATTTAACTGTAGATGATGGTAGTACAGAGGGCAAGAAGACATTCATACAAAGAACGAGCACACTCACCAGTGGATTAGGGTCCTTAAAGAGACAAGTCACCAATACTGCTAAAGATACACTGAAAAAAATTGGCTTTTTTGATCCTTCTTTTGAAAAAGTTAAACTATGTCTTACATTTATTAGAGGTTATATGTTATTGATTGGTGCATTTATGGGTATTTTCAGTCTCTATTGGGGGACTATGTACAAAAGAGAGGATAGATTGATAAACATGAAAGTGATGGTGGTTTTAGACAACCCTGAGACATACAGCACATTAAGTATTGATGATTATTTCAGCAACACTATAGAATTGGCTATTCAAGATCCAGTGATATCCCGGTGGGCTGGTTGGGAACCAATTGTATACACTGATATTACCAATAACACATCTGAACTAAGGCATTTGCTAGTGGAAAACATTTATCACCAAAAGATTTGGGGTTGTGTTTACGTTAAACCAAATTCCACCTTGGACTACTACAACTCATTAATAAATGGTTCTGAAACTTTTGACATCAGTTCAGCCATTGAAGTCATTTATGAAACAGGACGTGAATACGTTGGTGTCAGTTCCTATTTGACCAAATCGTTTCAAAAATTACAACACAAGTTCTTATCTTTACAAACAACTAATTTAACAAGTCTTATACTGGAAAAACTAACAGAAACTGAAATTAGAAACAATTTTGAAATTTTATCAACCCCAGTACAGTTTACAACTACTGATCTTACAGATTCCAGATTACTCATATCAATTGTTTCAGGACCTCAACAATTTGGTCTTGTGTATCTTCACGTTCTATCACTCATGCAGTTTGTGTTTTTCTTACCACTCCACCTTAAAATGGCAGCAAAAATGACAGACAGGTCATTCATAATTTATCGTACATGTTCCTCACAAATCACATACTTGTTCATGGGGCTTGCTTACACATTGGTTCAAGTAGCATTTGGTATAAACATCTATGAAGCCTACAGCGGAAAAGTTGGATTTCTTGTATTTTGGATTTTCACATTCCTATTACTTTCAGCATTAGGTGGGATAAACGAAAACGTTGTTTTGTTTATCCAATCCACTTTCCCTAATTTGAATCCCTTGTGGATGCTTTTCTACATGGTTGTTAACATTTCCCCAACTTATTACCCGCTGGCTTTATCACCAAAGTTTTACAGATACGGTTATGCACTTCCGATAAAGAATGGATTTGACCTATATAAAATCTTACTCTTTGACACTTACAAAAGGGCAAACATAGTGAGAAATATTTTGGTTTTGTTAGCGTGGTCTATTTCAATGTATACATTACTACCATTCACCATGAGATACTATTCTAAAAGAATGAGCGAACAGAATAAGAAAAAGTTGAGGTTGCTGAAGAAGTTAAAGAGAGCTAGACATAACAAGAAACTTCGCAAAAGATTAGGTTTATCCGTTGAATCTGTGAAAGAGGTTGAAGTTCCAACTAAGGAAGAAAAAGAAAGTTTAACAACAGAGAAAATAAAATCAAAGAGTTCCTCTGTGTCATCAGAGAGCTAGCTCTTATTATTTGTAGATACTTATTGTTGATACTGATTATAATTTACAAATAGAGACAGTAACTTAATAACAATAATAATAATAATAATTTATATATATATAATAATTATACAGAACATAGTAACATAAATTTGTTTTTCTAATTAACATCAATTACACTTTCTAAATCTGATAACAAGTCATCTTTATTCAAATCCAATCTATGGATCCAGATAAACTCAATCATCTTTGAGTTCAATCTTTCCAAATCGTTAACATTCTTTCCTTTAGATAGCTTCATTAAAGAGTGTTTTATCTTTTCTAGTCTTTCCTCGTCAATAACCAAATTCTGCTTTTCTGGAGCAGTATAGTTTTCATCTTCAGATAAATCCGATGACTCCTCAGCAGATTTATCACCTTCTTCTTCTTCAACTTTTTTCTCCAACTCCATCTTGGAAGTCTCTGGTAAGATTTCAACCGGTTTAGTGGAAACAGGAACAACATCCTCAGTAACAATAGTTTCGTGTTGAGGATCTAATTGTGCTTGCATTTGAGTTTGACCGATTTCCAATGCAGGTGCAGCGGCAGCATCAGGTTTATCTTCTGAATCAGTTCCACCATTTACTTGACTTTCCAATTCCTTCTTTTGTTCCTCCTTGAGTTTTTTCATATATGCTAACTCTCTTTGCTTTTCTCTTTGACGAACTCGTTTCCATTGTGGAACCAAAGCAGGTGACTGAACCTCAATTTCTTCAATGCCAACTTGTGCATTAGCATACATTTCATTAGCTTTCAAGATTCTGTCTCTTTCACCACTGGTGTTAGCATCCTTAAGTATCATTTCAACATCTGATAGGAACTGTCTAGGTTCTGAATAATACCCGTTCCATAGTCTTTCTTCAACAACTTCTAAATCAATGTTGTGGTATAACTTACCAGTAGCCACTTCTAGAATCAAATCTCCTGATCTTTGATAAGGAGCCTGAGGGTCAGCGATTTCGTCAAACAAATGAATCAGGAACCCGTCATCAATGGCTGGTTTCTTGAAACGCTTGTAGCGAACTTTGAAAAGTTCCATCAAACCAGATAATTTGATTTTCAAAGTGTTCTTCAAACGCATGTCATTACGAGCAATTTCAATTTCTTTCTTAGGATCAGTAGTTGGTTCAGTTGTAGTTTTGACCTCTTTAATAACTTTTAACTTCTTCAACTTTCTCTTTGGTCTAGTCAGCAGATCGTTAAATTCCAATGGAGTAAGACGTAATGCACTCCAAGCATTTTCAAAGAATTTAAAACGCTCTTCTTCATTAATGGATGTAACTTTCATGATACATTCTTGATTGATTTCAAAAATCTCTTCAAGTTCTTCTTTACAACCTTCATCCAAACTCTCGGTGTCTTCAATCATACCAAAGATCAAGATTCTATCGTTGTTAGACAGGTTTTTAACCAGACTGGCAATAGCAGATTTCAATGATGGTGTGATATCGTTCAGGAAACTGATCATGTTAGGAACGTACAAAACACTAGGTTTGTGTCTTTTTAATTCTTGGAACATTTGAATAACTAAATTTTCAGGAGATATCGATGAATCAGAATGAAGTTTGGTCATATCCAACACTTGGATATTGAAACCTTCTAATGTGTGTAAGAGAGCATTGGCAATATAAACTTGACCTGCACCTTTATTACCGCTGACAACCAATCTAGGCTTGAAGGTTCTTAATTGATTTAATCTTGTTAACAATTGTTGATGTTTGAAACCACCATCTTCGTGTAGTGAAGTCAGATCGACATATTCACTTTCTTCTAATAAAGATGGTTGTTTATCCTTAGGAATAACCAGTTCCAATTTATTAAGTATTTTATTCAATTGTCTTTGTAGTAATGGTTCAATGGTTTCAGGTAATGGACTTGATGATAATGAAGTTGATCTAGCACTGGAGGGGATAATTTTGTTCAATGCCCTGGTGAAATCGCTTGGATTGACTTTAACTTTATTAATATTGATCTTCAACTTATCATTGGTTTTGTAAATTTGTGGGTAAGCTCTTTGAATTGAATTCAAAGCACTTTCTGTACACAATGCTCTCAAGTCAGCACCACCATAACCTTTGGTCAATCTTGCCAATTCTTTGATAAATTGTTCGTTTAATTGGTTATCCCATTTCCTCATATGAATTTTTAAGATTTCTTCACGGGAATTTAAGTCTGGTAATGGGAAGTAAAATTCTCTATCAAATCTACCTGGTCTTCTTAATGCTGGGTCAATAGAATCCGGTCTATTGGTAGCACCAATGACAATAACTTGTCCTCTGTTATCCATACCGTCCATTAAGGCAAGCAATGTTGAAACAATTGAAGCGTGAATTTGTTCTTGTTTGGATGATCTGACAGGAGCTAAACCATCAATTTCATCAAAGAAGATGATAGAAGGTTGTTGTTGTTTAGCTTCTTCAAATAACAATCTTAGGTGCCTTTCAGCTTCACCAACCCATTTAGACAAACAATCAGCACCTTTTCTCATGAAAAATGTAATTTTTTTATCTTGTGATGAGCATGAGGCAGCAAGAGCACGAGCCATAAGGGTCTTACCGGTACCTGGTGGACCATGGAAAAGGACACCCCTTGGTGGTGTTATATGGAACTTCGAATATATTTCAGGATACAATAATGGTAGAGTGACCATTTCTTTCAATTGATCGATATAGTCGCTCAAACCACCGACAGCAGAGAAATCAATATTGGTATCAATCCCCAAAGGATCAGTGTCAGCTAGAGTATTCTTCTTTTTAGCTTGGCCATTAGGACCACTTCCAATAAGATCGGCAGTGATAATGTTCAATTTGGAAGAGGTGTCATTAGGATCCGTAGGTCTGAATAAGTCATTATCATCTTCAGAATCACTGGATTCGGCATTACCTAAAGCCGTTAGACCATCGGGGACACCACCATTTTCGAATAGTGCATGAACATCCCCACCTCCAAATGGACCCACTGTTGGGAATAGCCTTCTCAATTGGTAGTTTGTAGCAAAATTGGAAGAGTTACCACCGATGGTACCCCCAAATCTACCATTACGAGAACGTCTTGGACTTGAAACACTTGAACCTTGATTTTCCTCTAATTGCATATCGCTCATAATTGGAGGTGGCAAAGTGTAATTGATGACTTTACGTTCACGTAAATTACGTTGCACAGGTGAATTCAGAGGTGAATCTTCTTGTAAAGCTTTTAATTCATCTTGGAGCGTAACAACATCTTCATCAGGGCCATTGTCCTCATCTGAGCCCTCTGCAACAGTACGGCTTCTACCTCTTCTATTCCTGAGTCGTTTACCCCTTCTGTGATTTTCCTTTTCAATTTCGAATTCTTCATCTAAATCAACGTCAACATCATCTTTGACTATGAAGCCAGTATTTCTTCTTCTTTTTGGTCTTAAAGAGCTATCTGATTCAAATGCATCATCATCATCGAACTCCTCGTCATCATCATCTTTAGTACGGCCTGGTTCACCAAACTCTTCATCATCATCATCAACTGTGCGCCTTTTTCTTTTGAATTTCTTTGTTTCTTCTTCTTCATCATCGTCTTCACTAATTTCTTCGTTTAAATCTGCTAATAGGGCATCTTCATTATAGTTGACGGCTTTTCTTGATCTTTTTCTATGTGATCTGATATCATCTTCATCGTCTTCATCTCCATCTTCTGAATCAGCTTTTGGTTCTTCAGGTCTTTGAATATCAGGTTCAAATTCTTCGGACACATCTTCTTCATCTTCGTTTATGTCTTCGTTGAACTCATCATCATCTTGTTCGTCATAAATAGCTCTGGATCTTCTGCTACGAGACATTTTATTTATATCTATATTGTTGTAATTCTAAAGGTTTATATATGTGATTAAACGGGTAAATTTAATTGTGCTGGCCCAAAAACTTTGGTTGTATCGTATAGAATATTGATATTTTTCTTGATTTGAAGGTTCCTTGTAGATCAAGTACAATAACCGAGTGTGATGTTATCTCTTTGAAATATCAGTGGCAACCTGAGTACATGCAGAGCTGTAAAAATGTCAATTTGCAATTGGGGTGTCAATTGTACTTGTTGAAAAAATGCAACAAATTTTTTAAGACTGATTCAGATTTGAAAATTGACAATATCAAACTGTTTGAACTTCCCCCAGTTTTGAACCTGTTAGAAGTGGATCATTAAAGTTGTGTTACATACAACGTTTGGTTAAAAGTACGCGTATACAAAAAAAGTTTGATTTTTCAATTTTTGCGAATTTCCACAAATTTCATAAAACCGTGGCTGGTTAACTTTTGTGGCTGTTCATGTGGCGCATTATAATATATAAATATATTACTAACTACATGCCCATCTCTCTTAGAATAGCAAGTTCTTCGTCTTCTTCGTTGTTATCCAGAGGTGCTTGTTCCATCAGCTCGTCTGGAAGTTCATCATCATCATCATTATCACTATTCGCAACGGCTTTAGATTTGTTAGCATTTATCAATTGATCCAATTCTTCATCATCACTGAATTCATCTTCAGAAACTTCTTTATGAGACCCGTGCACTATCACATTATTCTCAATTTGGCCTCTCTTGCGTGTAGTTGCTTGATCGTTGGAATTTGGCGTGTCTTGTGATTTTTCCTGAAGTGCAGCTAACAAGCTTGAATTAGGATCAAGAGTATCGTTAAGTTCATCCAATATAGAATGTGTTGGTTTCGTGCTTCCAAGATTGGTATTTAATTCCTTTAAAAAAGCATCATCTTCATTCAATGGTGGTTGGGAATCTTTACTAAAGGTTAAAGGTAATGCTGTTGTAGTATATAACTCTTCGTCTGGATCATCATCGACGAATAAGCCATTTCCGTTTGTACTTCTCCGTGTTATTGGCAGTGAGCTGGCTATTATTTGTTCAGTTTTGGATGCCATTTGAGCTCTTTCTGTATTGAAATCGTAGTCGTTAGCAGCTATGTCGATAGGGTCTCCTCTAGCAAAATCTAACTTCTCTTGAATCTCCTTTTCAATCAATCCTCTCTTATAATGCTTCACAGTTGTCACATCAACAGCCCTGCTTAATAACGGAATGAAATCTTTGAACTTGTATTTAGGAAATATTTCATGGCCCCATAGTTGATATGTATGTAACAATCTTGTCAAATTTTCAAAATGATGTGAATTCTTGTATTCAGCACTTCTATATTTTTCATATTTTGACATGTTCTTCGAACTTTTCTTTGGCTTGAATTTAAAAGTTTTAAGAGATTTTGATAATGATGGCAACCCCCTTGGACCAAGCATAAGCTCATCAGTAATTTTGTGCATGGTTCTTCTCATCTTGAGTTGTATTAAAGGATCCAAATCTGGATCATCTGGGTTACCTTGTTGGTCTGCAACATTGGTAGGGGTATCTTTAAGACCTAAAAGCTCTTCGTTCGAGAGGAGTTCGGCACTTACAAGGGATTTTGATGACATACTTTTTTTTTCGTTTTGCAGTTATATTTCTTGAAATTAGTTATTCATTCTCTTTTAACTAGGCGTTGTAACTTTGTACTAAGACGTCAGATATAGATGCCATAAGAAGTATACCAAATCAAAAGACAAGCAAAGACTTCACGCGTAACGTGTTTGATAATCGGTGGAACACGACTAGTATCAATAAATAGTCTATATTAAGAAAGCGCCGCGCAGAAATATGCTAGCGTATAGAAAAATGAGTATTAGAACACATGCTTATAACGGGATAATAAGTTATAAAGCAGCATTTATTAGACTTGAAAAAGGGAATGTGAATCGTAAATACAAGTACGTGGAATGTAAAATACAGGCGGTAAAGCAGATATTGAAAAAAAGAAAACAAACAAAAAAGCACAAACTAAAGCCAAAAAAAGACTAAGAAGACCCAAAACCAGATGAGGAGTAGAAAGCCAAAAGCAAGAAAAGAAAAAACACACAGAACTAATCATGTAGCCATTTTGATACAGTATCAGAAGAGAAAATCAAAATCAAACACCTTGTGATGATTAATGGAGTCTAACACATTTAAATTCAAAAATCTAATAATCTATTGTTCTTTATCAAGAGACAATGCTTCCAGTTTCAATTGTAGAGTGGAAACGTGAGCATTTGGTTTACTTTCCAATTTATGTTTTTTAGAGCCAGTCATCATATTATTCAAAAACAATGATTTTTTGTTTTGTTTACCCAATAGTTGGGAACTGATAGGGAATAAACGGTATTTGTCAGATGGTGAGTTGTAGTTGCTTTTCAAATCAAATTGTTGTTATTAGAGTTGGCATTCACTGAGATAGAAACACTGTGCAGCCTGTTTTCTGTTATTTGTTCTAGAGCTCTTGGCTGGTGTCTTTTAGATGGCGATGGTGAATCGTTTTGTTGGTATAGTTCTTGTTGTGGTGCTCGGTTGGAGATCTGATTGTAGACCTTGTAAACTGATATTAGTAAATGTAATAGTAAGCAAGGAAAAATGTATAAATGTATTTAGATGAATTGAGGGTTGACGTAGGATATAAAATAAAAGATTTATCTTTTTGATATTGGCTACATAAATAAATCTTAACAACAATAAATAATAAAGTTGGGGCCTGAACTAAGATTTGAAATTATAATGTTGTATGTTGTATTGAAAAAAGTGAATCAGGAAACCGCCTGATTGGGAGTTAATTACTTAAATCATATATATCCAATGCTGAAGTTTGTTTATTTTTTTTTTGTGTTTTAGGTGTGTGTTTTTTCTAATGGCGTCGATCGACGTAGAAGAGAAAATTTAGCGACGCAATATGAAATAAGGGTACAAATGGCTACAGAGATATATAAAAATTTAATCTAAAGTATATATTACAGCTTTCTTAAAAATGGAGACGATTGAAGCTGTTTGATGACTTGATTGACACAAGTGATAACAAAAGTTATTCCAAGTTGCGTTGCTTTAAAATATTTTTTTTTAAAACATTCAAATTTTGAAAACCAATTGAAACTTTAATGAACATGCTTCAATTATTGATAAATTTTCTTTTTTCACTTTAATTTTGTTTTGGTTTCATAAATTTAAATATACATCAGCAAAAACTTTACAAATTAAACTAGTATATCCAAAAAATTTAAACCACTTGAACGTAAAGGATATTTTTGATCAGAACAAAAGGATATAATTAGAGGTTGTGAAGTTTCGGAACAACAGCAGCATCAAGCACCGCCATTCGAATGGCCTTAATAATTTGTCTTGATAATTCTACTTGATCATAATTTTGCAAATTTACTTGAAACCATAGATCCACTTGATCAAAGCAAATTAAAAATTAAATTAAATTAAATATACATAGAAAAGAGTTTAACAGAATACACACCAAATTAACGTGCTAAATTCTCTTTCAAATACTTGATTCTATCATCAACTTGGAAATCAACCTCTCTAAGCGCTCTCAGCTCATTTCTACCAAACAAGAACCCAATCATACCATTAACCACCCCAGTGATCATAATAACAACTCCTAATATAAGGAAAATTATAGAAATCCACGGAACAGCAATCGAGGCAAAAAAAATGCCAGGCAAGAATAAAATAAAGATAACAATTGATATGAAGAAATGCCATAATCTCCATTTACATTGCCAACAGTGAGTATCTTTAATGTATTCATGGATAGTGTTTTGTAGTTCACGGTAAACTTTGAACCTTTCATCGGACTCAAGCTCTTCTTCACTCTCGGTACACGATTCAGATGATGATTTAGGTAATACTTTGAAAGTGGCCGAATAGGCAAAATGGTCAGAATATGATCCAATATCTTGTATCTTTTCAGTAAATTCAACATTTGCTGCTACTGGAACTAATTTTGTGCTGTCAATCAAAGCGTAATCTAATCTGCAAGCTTCATCTTTTCCACGATGGGCTCTCCAAGTATTCAACGTTGAATCACAAGTTGTAGCAGCTTTTCTGATTTGTTGTAGAGGTTCCATTGTTTTAATATATTCCAAATCTTGAACACCGTTCAAAAGTTCCCAACTATCTTCCAACTGGCCTTCATGCTGGAGAATTTTATATGGTAATGAGCCAGGTCTTGAGTTCAAGTCTCCGACTAAAATGACAGCATAACCTGATTCAGATAACGTTCCTATCAAAGTTGCAATTTCCCAAGCTTGACAAGCTCTATGACAGGAATAGGCGGCATCACCGGTTAATGAATATGGTGCATGCATATGAGAATTCAAAATGGCGATCGGTGATGCATTGGGAAATATTGGTTCGAGTACTGTAACGGCAACAGATTTTCCAACGTACCAATCACCCCTGAAAAACGCCGATGGTCTACCGTTAATTGGGAAAGTATTCAAATAAGTTTTTTTGATCGGGATCTTGGATAGGATTGCTAAACCAGGTCCACTTAAAATACCTGATGAAAAGCATCTTCTGTATTTGAATTTATTTGCACAAACTTTATCAATGTAATTCCAATCTTCTTCAGTCCAAACCTCTTGTAATGCAACAATATCATAATCGTCATCAGGTGAATTGGATGCTAGTCTGTCAGCTAACGCTTGTAACCTTTCTTTCCTAAATTTGGAAACAAACTTCAAACCCCAGGTGTTGAATGTTAGAAGCTTAACAGTCCCAGGAGCTCTTGGGGCATCATAATGCATTGTGTTGTTATCTTCGGTGATCTCTTCAATTGTTTCTGAAACTCTGAACTGTGACTTAGTTTGAATGAAGGAGACAGAAGATGACATATTTGTCAAATAGCAATAATCTTTTGTTAACAATTCTGAGAATGTATGGATGTTGCAAAAAGCACTGTACAAAATTATTCCTTTTGTCTTGTTTTTATATCAAATGTAATTCTTCTCACAGTACAAAACAAAAAGTTATAATTCATTGGGGCCGAGAACTTTTGTTTCTTTCCATGCGAGGGAATTATCTCCAGCATGCGGCGCGAGCAAACCAATCATCTTTTCTTGCCGGCGAGTACGGTACAGGCTGAATTTTCGGCTCATGGTTGATCCATTTAGTATTCTAGATCTTGACGAAATTGGTTCCAGGACAAGTAATGCATTATTGATCATATTATAGAAAACTGTACAACTTAAATAACAAAAAAATAAATAATGTACATAACAGATTCATTCAAGTATCATCTATTGCCCCAATTTGACGTCTCTTTTCAAATTCTCTTTCTTCTTTGGCTAGTATCAGCTGTTCACTTTTATAAATCAAGTAGTGAATCAAGACATTTCCTAAAAGAATCAAACCAAACATCAAAGTATAAGTACCACCTAGTCCCATGGCGCTTGTCATTCTAGACAAGCAAGCAACAAATATAGAACTGAGACCACATCTACCCAAGTTATTTAATGATGCAGCCGAACCTGATCTTTCAGGGTATAAATCAACCAGTAACGTTGAGACAACAGCCATTGGATACATTGCACCAAAAGTAATGAAAAATGCCGAAATTAAAATGATTGCAACATTCTCCTTGTTCTGTAAACACCATCCAAAGATAATAGTAAATATCATAACTATAGCCGATGGTATTATATAAATATTGATTCTTGCTTTGATAATATTGAAAGGTGGTGCAGGTTTAGATCTAACACCATTTTCAGAATATTTCTCGTTATACTTTTGTTTTTCTTTTCGATACAAGTAATCCATTAGTTTCCCACTAGCAACTGTTCCTAATATGGTAGCCACACCAGGTGCAAAGAAACAAATACCGATCATGAGTGTAGAATAGTGATACGATCTCCATAGATAAGTTGTTAAACTTGTTTGTGAAACTGTCCAAGTGGAGAAAATTATTGATGATGGTAACAATACGAACAAAACTTCTGCTCTAGCTAAAATAGCAAATGTTGTGAATGGATTATACTTTGTTTGAACCTTAGGTTCTAAAGTTTCACAGTTCGTATCACACAATCTCTTGTTCCCAAAGTACAAAAGTGCACACGACTTATGCTCCCACCTTATTGGTCTTGCTGACATATTACCAACAACAGTTCGTTTTGTTTCTGGCATGCATACAAAGACAAACAACAAAACAACCAAATCAACCAAAGCACTAAGCCAAAAGATTGCTTTCCAATTCCAGGCAGTATCAACAAGTGACCCCAAAAATGGAGCTGAACCTTGACCGATTAAAGTAAACCCTGAAACGAACCCACTAACACCACCTCTGTTCTTCCTCGTTGTAATATCACCCACAACCGACGACGTTATACTAATTACAGGAGACACAAATGCAGCCAATAAACACCGTAAAAACACTATCAACCAATAAGTGTTAGAAGATGCCAATCCAATATTCACAACCACACCACCAAGCAAACAAATCAGCACGACAGGTCTTCTACCAAATATATCACCAGCACTAGACACAAAAACTGGTGACAGAGCTTGCATGGCTAAATAGGCAACAACTGTCATGTTCGTTTGTTCTTCAGTTATCCCGAAATCTTTTTCAATTTCAGTTAATGCCACCCAAAAAATAGGCATACTTAACGACGAACAAATACCAATGGATGATAACAGTAATGTCATGAAGCGCATCTCTCGGTGAGTTAAAATTGTATGTGGTGGTTTGGATGCATCTATGTAATCCGAGTCTACTCTGGATAAGTTCATATCTGGTTGTTGTTTTGGTTTCTCTGATACTGTTAATGATCGAGGATTCAAGTCAACGGAGGAGATAGAGTTTTCTTGGGAGTGTAGTGAAGATTGTTGTATTTCTTCATCAACACAACTACCTTTTAAGGAATTCATATTCTATTATTATTTATGTTATTGCTGTTGTTGTTGTTATATGTATCTTTAATTGGTCATCTGGGTGACTTGTTATTTGTAGCAGTTTGACACTAAATTGAAATTGATCTAACAAAAACAAAACCTAACTTTTTCTTTCAAACAGTATAATTATAATGGGTTGTGTTACAATATGTTTTCATATATCCATTCTATTTCTTTTGAGACATATATGATTTTCAAGCTCCATCAATACCATTTGATCCGTTATCAATTTGAGTCTTTGCAAAGCTCAAAAAAAAACGTTTTCTAGATGTATATATCATCATGAATAAATTCTTTTGATTACCGCCGCAGAGCAACAAACCGAGCACCGTTGGCTTTGCCGCCACCGGCGTCTGGTTATGACTCAACTCCATGCTCTGTAGAAAGAGGGAATTATCCGAGCTATTAAGGGGAAATTGTTAAGGATTTACAGAAGTTTGTAGTAACTGACGATGGAGATTAGGTATATAGATAATTATAAACCATCCATATATATAACTCCCAAGTTAAAACAAAATCATGTTTGAACAACAGAGAATAAACAAAGTAAGTTATAAAATGGAATAACAAGAGGGACAAATTAGACGACTATTGTGATGATAAGAAACATTGCGGTGAAAAAGCATACTAGATTGAAATCGAATATAATAAAAGAAAATACAATAAAAACCTAAAAAAACAGAAAATGAAACCCAAATTTATTTAGAAAAGATGCGAAGCAATGAGAGGGTGAACAAAAGACCAAAAAGACAAAAAGAGAAAAAAATAAAGGCCACAGTAATAGCTGGCTATGGAATGATAAAATGAGCAAAAGTGGATACTCACTTTGGAGGGTTTTCTAAAGAATTTATCAAAAACTTTGATTTAGAAGGATCTACTTCTTGAGGAAGACTAACAGAGGCCATGGGAGGTTGCCTAAGTGGTGGTAGCTTTTGCTGTAATGATTGTAAAGATCCTGCAACTCCATGTGGAATTTGTTGTAGTTGCTGTTGTTGCTGTTGGTGTGATACTGGTAAAGGTTGTGGGGAAGAATATGCTTGTTGCGAAGCATAAGGGGATGTATAGAATGGTGGTGGTTGTTGTAATTGTTGTGGTGGTTGTTGTGGTGGTTTTTCATGTTGCGGGGTTACTGATGCAGGAAGCTGCTTAATCACAGAAAAAGGAGATGAAGGAAGATGATGTTGCTGCTGCTGTTGAGGCTGTTGTTGATAATGATGAGGTAACACCTGTTGCAAGTGAAAAGCAGTTGCGAACCTTGCACCTTGTGGAGGTCTAGAACCAGGAGGACCACCTGGGGGTGGATAATATGCGCATGCACCATGAGGATCTCTATAACTATATGGTGATTCCAGAATATGCGTATTTGTAGAACCTTCGGATCTATTTTGTTTATGCGTTCGAATAGGCTTTGATTTCGAAGGTGATAGTGGTGGAAGTTGAAGAACATGCTGCTGTGATCCAGATATACTGGAACGAGATTCATGTTTGGAGAGGGGTTGTGATTGTTCTAAGGATGATGGTGGACCAGAATCTGGCAATTTACGTTTCGCTAGTGAAGCTGGGCTGGTATTTGTAGATCTCGACCCCATAATACTAACTGAAGATGCCTCAGTATTCGAATGGGAAGAAGCTGATCCAGACTCTTTAGATCCAGGACCAGACCAATGATGAAATTGGAATTGTTGTTGTGGTAAATTAACTTTCCAAACAGACGTAGAAGAGGTCATAGAGGGGGCACTTGTAGTTGTATGAGATCTTTGATGACCACCCGTCCTCACTGGCGAACCTTGACGTTTTTGTTGCTGAAGATCAGGAGATCTACCGATCTCCATACCAGTATTCGACAATATTGGTGACAAGTGAGGAGGGGCGGCCATTGAAACTGTAGGATATCTAGATTGTTGATGGGGTGTGTGATACTGATATTGGGATGAGGACGATGTTGGAGAAGAAGGTCCCTTTTGAGAGTAACTGGATTGACTTGAATTTCTACGAAAGTGAGCTTGTTGTTGTTGTTGTTCACGATACTTTGTTATTGTTTCTAGTTTCCCTCGAATTTCTATTGGGGAAGGCGTAGTAAACAAAAATGGGATCAAGTCAGGTGGAACAGCCATCGATCTTGCAACATTTAAAAGTTCAATTGATAATTCTAAAGATTTAGTTCGCATCTCTTCGTGCTTTGTCTTCTCTTGTTCAGATCTCAACGTTATTATATCCTGTAGTGAATCGTTGCTGAATGGCCAACTTGGGATTTTAACTCCAAGTATTCTAGAAACAATTTCCAGCAAACTAGTTTCGTAATCTGATGATTGAAATTCAGACTTTTGACCTTGTTGATAATCTTTTTGCTGATCAGTTTCCTTTCGTGTACTTAATAATTCATCTTTCTCATAATCTAAATCTGTGTTAAGGTTGGCTGACTTGCTCAAAGGAGAAATTGTCTGCCGAAGATTTGGCTCGTTGATTTCTTGTGGGCCTTTCAGTCTTGTCTCTGTATCAGGAGGTTGTGGCATTAGATACTTGATTTCTGTATATGCAAAGAAAATAATTGTTGGGATATATAGGACTTTTCAATCGATGGAATTAGGGTATTATAATCAAAATTGACGTTTTCGAAATAAATGTATGGTTATTACCTGTTGATTGAATTGAACGACAAACGAGGTTTCTAACCGTCTATGTTGGAGTAACGGTAGACTATTTATAACTAATGAATATCTCAAAAAATTGGTCTGTCTCGTAATCGTTTAAATTTATTATGAATATGATCAAACCTTGATCAAGGAAAAGATGAAAAGAGTTGGAAAGTATAAGCTTGAGGGGAACTTACAAATTGATAACCAGCGACCAACTATATTTGTTCAAGGTCACAGTTAGAATGAGAATTTATAGCAACTATAACGGTGAAAGTAGAAATATGCCCTTTGATTATCGTTACTCGTCCCTCTTACAATCCTAAATGAAAGTGGTGATGATGATGATGATGGTGGGTGAAATGAGTACGGTGGTCGTTGAAATCTGGAATGCGGCGGTAAATCAGGTTATGAATATTATAGCAATAGAAGCAATCTTAGAAATCCAACATACAAGGTATCAAAGTCCAAGGGCTGTTAACAGATATCAAAACAAGACAAAATGATTTGTAGACAAGACACAAACAAGGTTGATACAAAAGATCCAATACAAAATGAGAAAGACTGGAGGTGACAGAGAACAGTTAGATGCAGAATTCCATCTATAGATTGAATTCCAGAACCGCACGGAGCGACAAAAGAAGGTGAATCGTAGAAAAAAAAACCGGTCTGTACAAGGGAACAGCAAAACTAACACAACCACCACTATTAGCAAAAATTAAACAAATAATAAAGTACCACAGCACAAAAAATTACATGAAGCATCACACACACACATATATAAACGCATACACAAACTTCTTTTGTATATTATATATATATATATATACGAACGCACACAAATATATTGAGACAAAGTCGCAAGCCGTTTGCCCTCACTCTTACAGATCTTTTGGCTATAAGCTATTTATCGAATTGGCTTCGATATCGTCCTGTATATATTGTCGAATAGGATTTATATATACAGAGATATATATTTATTAGGTTATCAGGCATATATATCTTTAATAATTGGGATTTTATATTCGAAGCGATGAGAATAGAGAAAGAAAACTACATTGGATCGACGTTCATTAAGCCTTGACCTAGACATATAACTTACTAAAATAAACCAGATGAAGGTTACATAGTAAATAGCGCATATAGGAATAAAAGGCCCATCCCACCCACAGGTCAGTTTACAAGAAAAAAACAATACGGTGGACCTGTTTCTTGCTATTATATACATATACTGTCAGTCCCACTTCTCCCAATTCAACGTGAATTCAGATAGGAATTTAATGTTACCCAAAGAAGAAACCTTCATCTATAGACCAAAACGTTTTTTTTTCCTGATTCACCTACCCATCCCCCTAAATTGGCCAAACACGTAAACGTTGGCCACTCTAGAAACCGGGGACACAACAACGATCTCCTCAAAATGTCACGGTAAACGGATGATAGTGAAGGTTGTAACGTAACTATGATTTGTTAGGTTTATTAAAAATAGATTACAACATATATAGATCATTGAGAGACTGCAACCTTTACAGCCAATCTTATACGGCATATGTGGCATATGAAGTATAGCTATTTCCCAATACGTATGGTCATAAAACACACACTTATCTCGTCATATAAATTGGGACGGTGTGGAATTCGTTTTGGAACTCTCTTTGTATATATATGTATCTATCCTTAGGTGTAACAAAATCAAGTTATGGCTTGTGCTGAATGAAACAAGTAATTGAATAAAAATCTACAAGTAAAGAGCTTAATTCTATCAAATAGGTATATGTTATAGATACATGTTGATCAACGGTTACATTTAGGTTAGCAAGGTTATATTTACTCCTCGATTTAAAGAGTGAGACTTGGAATGAATTTCTGGAAACTGACACTCCTCAATCATACATACCTACACACTTCAAATACCACTACCCCATATTTGTATTTGTGCATAACTTGGCAAAGAGTCGGCATTGTATGATTGATATTCAATTCCAAACATAGCTGATGGTTGAATTCAGAATGTGAAAATTTGAAATCTCTATCGTGAATGAGATTCTTCGAGTCATGTGACCAAAGACTGGAAATCTATATCTGATAAGGTTGACGAAAGAGGTAATATAATGAAGGATTTATTAGATTACAATAGTATCTATTGTATATTCCCAATTGGATATTTTTATTTAATTGAGTGTAATGTTATTTAGACCAAAACAGGGCCTATATCCAATCTGGCCTGCCACCAACCTAAAAAGATTCCAACGAGTAATTGCATTACTAATAAACACATTTTACTGAAAACTTTTTTTTTTTACAATGATCCCAAAAACGACGCCAAAACTATAAATAAACAATAAAAATACGACGCGTCAACTGGATCGCGTCGTCCCACGAGATTTGGACCTTGACTTGACTTGGGGGAGTCTCGCTCAGGACTTGTGCTTACTGCGCGATCGGCACACTTTCACTAACTAATTATTTGGCAGAATTCCCAATCTGGACTAAATTGCTTATTCGTGATGATCTCGATGCGGGGCATTTCCATTTCCATTCCGGTTTTTTATTCAAGACTGAAATTTTCAAAGATGCAATAGTCATCAAAGCTGGCTGGCACATGTTTTTTCAATTGATTGCTTCTACAAGTATTTAACGCACGCAAAACACTTCAACTACATTCAAGTCCAAGCAAGTCACGGATACAGCCCACTTTTGTGGGTTTGACATACTAAGCTCAATTGAAAATAACAGAATGTTTAATCTAGTATAAAAACAGTACAAAAAACACAAATCTATAGAATCATCCAGTATTTACCTACAATAAAGCAAGGGGACAGATCCGACTAATAAATCGAAAGGTTAACAACACAGATCAGAAAACAAAAAAGTAACTTCACCACCCCACTCACTCAAAGCGACTCATTGGATAAAAACTTTCCCGGTCCCCTAATACAAATAGCGCCGGAAAAGATGAGGGACAACTCAGGCTTTCAGGAACTGGGAAAAGCGTAATTATGTATACTACCTATAGTTTCACCCAATAAGCATCTAATAGAGTAGAAGCTTTATGATATCATGGATATGTTGGCCAGTTATATAATACTTGAAAAAATTGCGGTTCAAGTGGAAGTTTTTTTTTAGAGTAGTGTATGTGAATCCCACTCCAATTCCACATTATATATAGATCATATACTTTTATACACATTAATTGATATACCTTATAGTTCCAGTAAATCAAAACTTACCCTTGTTAACTTGAGATTTAACTGGAATGTGATCTTGATTCTCTTTCTTCGACAAGTCTGATATCCACTTAAATATATGAATCCGATCAGGCCGTTCTTCTAGCAAACGGACAATCACCAACCACCAGGGCACCTCAACTCACCCCCTCCCCCCAAGGAAAGATATTTTTTGAGAGAACATGGAGAAGTAATCTAATAATAGTAGCAATATCAGCAAATTACAAAATCTGACAGCTATCTGCTATATTGATAATTTTCCCAGTACGGTAAGTTCTTTGTCTTCGGGATCGCTTCGCCTGCACGTAATTAGACTTCGCACGCATGTTTATTTTTTCATTTAAAAGTTTATTATGGGATTGACATCATCCGTTATTTTTAGATACTTCTGAGATGGCTGGGTTTTGGCCATCCCTTTTATTGGACCCAGTATAAATACAACTCTTTTTCTCTTGTTGGTGAGTTTAAAATTTTTTGATCTATTCAATTTATTTTTATTTTATATTTATTCAGATCAAACAACAATAAAAAAGTTATATTTACAAACCAAATACACAACAAAGACAATGCAATACAGATACTCCGTCTTAGGTGCTTTAGCTTTAGCTTCCAACTCATTAGCTGCTTACGTTCCATCTGAACCATGGACCACTTTAACCCCAGAAGGTGAATTAGCCGGTACTGTTACTGACTACTCATACACTTTCGGTATTGCCATCAACCCAATCACTTCAGGTACTGCCAAGGTCAAGAGAGATGTTGTCACTCAAATTGATGACGGTCAAATCCAAGCTGACACCACCACTAAATCTACCGCTGGTGCCGTTGTTACTCAAATTGGTGATGGTCAAATCCAAGCCGACACTACTACCAAGTCTACTGCTGCCGCCGTTGTTACTCAAATTGGTGATGGTCAAATCCAAGCTGATACCACCACTAAATCTACCGCTGCTGCCGTTGTCACTCAAATCGGTGATGGTCAAATCCAAGCTGATACCACCACTAAATCTACCGCTGCTGCCGTTGTCACTCAAATCGGTGACGGTCAAATCCAAGCTGATACCACCACTAAATCTACCGCTGCTGCCGTTGTCACTCAAATCGGTGACGGTCAAATCCAAGCTGACACCACCACTAAATCTACCGCTGCTGCCGTTGTCACTCAAATCGGTGACGGTCAAATCCAAGCTGACACCACCACTAAATCTACCGCTGGTGCCGTTGTTACTCAAATCGGTGACGGTCAAATCCAAGCTTCTACTTCTACCAAGACTGCCGATGCTGCTACTCAAATCTCTGACGGACAAGTGCAAGCCACCGGTTCTGCTGCTGAAGAAGCCGCTTTAGATGACGAATCTAACCCAGTTGATGCTGTCTCCTGTTACAACGAAAATGCTTTATCCATGACCTTGAACGGTTCTATCTTATACGATGCTGCTGGTAGAATTGGATCTATTGTTGCAAACAGACAATTCCAATTTGATGGTCCACCACCACAAGCTGGTGCCATTTACGCCGCTGGTTGGTCTATTACCGATGAAGGTAAGTTAGCCATTGGTGATAATGATGTCTTCTACCAATGTTTATCTGGTACTTTCTACAACTTATACGATGAATCAATTGGTGCTCAATGTAAACCTGTTAGCTTAGATGTTGTTGACTTAGTTCAATGTTAAGCGAATCGTTTAAACATATGAATTTCGTTACACATCCGTCACTAACTACTGCATTTTTTACCGCTATTGTATCATTTTTTAAATCTTTTCTTCCTTCTCACGTTCCTTACTTTAATTAGTTTTTATTTTTTACGGGTCTATTTTTTATATTTATAATTGCATGTTATTCCTTCCTTTACGTTACATCTTTTGTGTTGTTTTTTAACCTTTTGTAAGACATCTTTACGATTTCTAATATAATTTAAAAAGTTTATATAGAAAAAATATATTGTCAGCAGCCAGACTTTACAGCAATTCCACCGGACTAACATTCGTAATAACAAACATAGTGATGAAGAACAGGGTTCGTCTATCTTTATCGAGATTCCTTTGTGAGCATTGGTTCCCCTGTCTAAGCCTATTTATATATCCCTTTCCCCAGTTATCAAATTTGAATCCGTATTTTCCGCACACTCCTTAAACTCCTCATCACGTGACCTCCGATTTAGTGTTCTACACCTCGCGCCTGGTCCATCCTCACAAATCAATCTCCGTTAGCTATTACCCGCCACGTTCCACCAGCCACAGAAGATAGGCAGGCTCGCCATTCCTCTCATCATCAATCACACACTCTCTACAAACTTCAACAAACGGCACACTCGCTTGAAGGACAAATCACCATTTAGTATTAGGAAAACACACTATCTACTCTATTGTCAGATTGAAACCCTTAATTTGTCTTATCTTGAATTTGCTTTCAATAAATATACACAATTATATTCAATTAGTTAAATAATAGCATCATCTATAATCAATCATGGCTGAAAATCCTCCAATTGATCTTATTGATGTTTGTCAACTAACATCGTTGGGTATTAACCCACAAGCGTTCAATTTCATGTCAACAACCTTAGAATCAGATCAATATGTTTGTTGTAGAGAATCAGGCGACAGTGGTAACTCTGTTGCCATTGTCAATTTGAAAGATAACAACCAAGTTACTAGAAAGTCAATGACTGCGGATTCTGTTATCATGCATCCAAAGGAAAACGTTATTGCTTTGAGAGCAAACGGTACCACTCTACAAGTGTTCAACTTATCAACTAAACAAAGATTAAAGTCTAACACAATGACTGAACCAGTCATTTTTTGGAAATGGTTGAACGACCAAGTGATCGGTTTAGTTACTGGTTCTTCTATGTACACATGGAATGTGTTTGACGGCACCGAAAACGGCCCAGTTCAGTTATCTTCAAGACACGTTTCATTGGCCAATTGTCAACTGACTCAATTTGTTGCAAATGAAGACTTATCATGGTTTGCTTTATGTGGTATTGCTCAAGAAAATGGTAGAATTGTTGGTCACATTCAATTATATTCAAAGGCTAGAAACGTTTCACAACCAATTGAAGGTCATGTTTGTGGCTTTGCCAAATTTAAATTACAAAATTCCTCAGTTGATACTCAACTGTTTGCATGTGCCTCAAGAACTGTTGACGGTGGTAACTTACACATTTTAGAAATTGATCACCAAGAAGGTGCTCCAGCATTCCCAAAGAAGTCTACTGAAATTTTCTTCCCTGCTGAAATTGCTAACGATTTCCCAGTCTCCATTCAAATCTCAAACAAGTATGGTGTTGTCTACGTTTTAACCAAATTTGGTTTCATCCACTTATATGATTTGGAAACAGGTAAAAAAATCTTTTTGAACAGAATTTCCTCCGATCCAATTTTCACAGCCACTAACTTCAACCAAGGTACTGGTATCATTACTGTTAACAGATCTGGTGCAGTTCTAGCTGTTGAAATCTCAAGCGATAGAATCATTCCTTATATCTTGAAAAACTTGGGAGATGTTGAATTAGCTTTAAATTTGGCTTCCAGAGGTGGACTACCAGGTGCTGAATCCCTGTTCTCTCAACAATTCAACCAATCCATCTCAACTGGTGATTACCAATCTGCTGTTAAGATTGCTGCTTCTTCTGCTCAATTGAGAACCCCAGATACTATTTCTAGATTGAAGGCACTACCTGCACAACAAGGCCAACCAGCTCCAATTTTACAATATTTAGTTTACTTATTAGATAGAGGTGCATTGAACAAGTTTGAAACTTTAGAATTGGTTAGACCATTATTACAGCAAAACAGAGTTGAAACCCTTGAAAAATACTTAAAGGAAGACAAATTAGATTATTCTGAAGAATTAGGTGATTTGATTAAACCATTCAACACTCCAATGGCTTTAGCTGTTTACTATAAATCCGAAGTTCCATCCAAGGTTGTCACTGCTCTAGGAGAACTAGGCCAATTTGACAAGATTTTACCATACTGTGAAACTGCTAACTACCATCCAAACTTTACTGTTTTGATTCAAAACATTTTGAGAGTCAACCCAGATAAAGCTGCTGAGTTTTCTACCCAATTGTTAACAACTCAGCCAGATCTAGACATCCAACAAATTGCTGATATCTTCTTGTCTCAAAATTACATTCAACAAGGTACTGCATTCTTATTGGATGCTTTGAAAGACGACAAGCCATCTGAAGGTCACTTACAAACTAGATTGCTTGAAGTTAACTTATTGCACGCTCCTCAAGTTGCCGATGCTATCTTAGGTAACGCCATGTTCTCTCACTACGATAAGCCAACCATTGCAACATTATGTGAAAAAGCTGGTTTATACCAAAGAGCATTAGAACATTACGAAGATATTAAGGATATCAAGAGAGTTATTGCTCATTCAAGCACTTTACCAGTTGATTGGTTAGTTACCTACTTCGGTAAATTGAACATTGAACAAACAGTTACATGTTTAAGAGAAATGTTATCTAGTAATATGGCTCAAAACTTACAAGTTGTTATTCAAGTTGCCACAAAATACTCCGAATTAATTGGTCCAATTACTTTAATCAAAATTTTCGAGGATTTCAAATGTATCGAAGGTTTATACTACTACTTGGCTTCAATTGTCAATGTTACTCAAGATTCTGAAGTTGTTCTAAAATACATCCAATGTGCTGCTAAATTAGGTCAAGTTAAGGAAATTGAAAGAGTTGTTAGAGACAACAACGTTTATAACGGTGAAAAGGTTAAAAATTTCTTGAAGGAAGCCAAGTTAGAAGATCAACTACCATTGATCGTTGTCTGTGATAGATACAACTTTGTTCATGATTTAGTCTTGTACTTATACAAGAACCAATTCTTCAAGTTCATTGAAGTTTACGTTCAACAAGTCAACCCATCAAAGACACCTCAAGTTATTGCCGGTTTGTTAGATGTTGACTGTGATGAAACTATCATCAAGTCATTATTACAATCAGTTCTAGGTCAAGTTCCAATTGCTGAATTGTGTGAAGAAGTTGAAAAGAGAAACAGATTGAAGATTTTATTACCATTCTTAGAATCTTCTTTACAATCTGGTTCCACTGATAAGTCTGCTTATGATACGTTAGCCAAGATTTACATTGATTCAAACAACAACCCGGAAAAATTCTTGACTGAAAATGAACAATATGATACTTTAGTTGTTGGTAAGTACTGTGAGAAGAGAGATCCATACTTAGCTTACATTGCTTATGATAAAGGTTTAAACGATGCTGAATTAGTCAAGATCACCAATGAAAATGCCATGTACAAGTACCAAGCTAGATATTTATTGAAGAGATCTGATCTATCATTATGGGCTACTGTCTTATCTGACGAAAACATGCACCGTAGACAATTGGTTGATCAAGTTGTTTCCACTGCCATCCCAGAATTAGAAGATCCAACTCCAGTTTCTATCGCTGTTAAGGCATTCATGGAAAACGATTTACCAAGTGAATTGATTGAGTTATTAGAAAAGATTATCTTAGAACCTTCTCCATTCAATGACAACCCATCATTACAAGCTCTATTGGTCTTAACTGCCGTTAAGGTTGACAAGAGCAGAGTCAGCTCCTACATCGAAAAGATTAATGCTTATGATCCAGAAGAAGTTGCTCCATTATGTATTGAAAATGGATTAAACGAAGAAGCCTTTGAAATTTATGACAAGTTCGAAAAATACTCCGATGCTATGAGGGTTCTTGTTGAGGACATCATGTCATTAGATAGAGGTGAAGATTATGCTGAAAAGTTGGATAAGCCAGAAATCTGGTCACAATTGGGTGCTGCTCAATTGAATGGTTTGAGAATTCCAGAATCCATTCAATCCTACTTAAAGGCTAATGATCCTTCTAATTACATCCAAGTTATTGATATTGCTGAACATGCTGGTAAAGAAGAAGAATTACTTCCATACTTATTGATGTCCAGACAAACTTTAAGAGAACCAAAGATTGATGGTGCGATTATTAACGCCTATGCTAACTTAGGTAAGTTAAGTGATATCAACAATTTCTTGCAATTATCAAACGTTGCTGATTTAGGCACTATTGGTGATAGACTATACTCTGACGGTAACTACGAAGCTGCTAAATTAATTTTCTCAAACATTTCAAACTACTCCAAGTTGGCTTCAACTTTAGTTTACTTGAAGGATTACCAATCTGCTGTTGACTGTGCTCGAAAGGCTTCAAACACTCAAGTTTGGAAGCAAGTTAACCAAGCTTGTATTGAAAACAAGGAATTCAGATTAGCTCAAATGTGTGGTCTAAACTTGATTGTTCATGCTGAAGAATTAGACGAATTAGTTGCTCAATACGAATACAACGGTTACTTCTCACAATTGATCTCATTATTTGAAACCGGTTTATCATTGGAAAGAGCTCATATGGGGATGTTCACTGAATTGGCTATTTTATACACCAAATACGAACCATCAAAGACTATGGAACATTTGAAGTTATTCTGGTCAAGATTAAACATTCCAAAGGTTATTAGAGCCTGTGAAGATTCACACTTGTGGCCTGAATTAATCTTCTTGTACTGTCACTATGATGAATGGGACAATGCTGCTTTAGCTATGATGAAAAGATCCGAATCTGCATTCGAACACTCCTCATTCAAGGAAGTCGTTGTTAAGGTTGCTAACTTGGAAATTTACTACAAGGCTATCAACTTCTACGTTAACTTACACCCAACTTTGTTGACTGATTTATTGTCTGTTTTAATTCCAAGATTGGACTTACCAAGGGTTGTTAAGATTTTCCAAAAATCTGATAACTTGCCATTAGTGAAGCCATTCTTAATTTCGATCCTAGAAAAGAACAACTCTGTCGTTAACCAAGCTTACCACGATTTGTTAATTGAAGAAGAAGATTACAAGTCTTTAAGATCTGTTATTGATGCTCATGATAAGTTTGATCACATTGGTTTAGCTGAAAGATTAGAAAAACATGATCTGATCTTCTTCAGGCAAATCGCTGCTATCATTTACAGAAACAACAAGAAATGGAATAAGGCTATTTCTCTATTGAAGACTGATAAATTGTGGTCTGATGCTATCGAAACAGCTGCTATCTCTGGTAATGTCAAGGTTGCTACCGAATTATTAACTTACTTTGTTGAAACTGGTAACAAGGAATGCTTTGTTGCCACTTTGTTTTCATGCTACCACTTAGTTCCATACGATGTTGTTTTAGAATTATCCTGGTTGAACAACTTGGGTGATTACATCAAGCCATACGAAATCTCAGTTGCTAAAGAAAACCAAGATAAAGTCAATGAATTATATAAGGATTTGAAGGAAAGACAAGCTAAGGAAGTCAAGGAAGAAGATGATCAACCAATCTTGGGCCAAAGATTAATGTTGACTAATGGTTCCGGTGTTTCTGCCTCAACTCCAAGTCTTGGCTTCCAAGCTACTGGTATGGGTTTTGGTAATGGCGGTTTTTAGATGATTTAACATAATGTATACTTGTGTTTTGTTTGCTTTCTACTTAAAATGTTTCTCCTTTTATACTGTTTTTTGTCTTCTATTTTGAGTTTTATTATTATTATTATTAGTACTTTATTATGTTTAATTCGAGTGTTTCTTGTTTTTCTTTATTATAGTTGTTTTTTTACTTTGATAGCAAAATGTGCTTCCAACCTCCCTGTTTATCTTAAGTTTGAACTTTTATGTATGTTTATTATTCCAATAACATTGAATATTGATTTTCTGTATATAAACTGTTACGAATATTTAGTAAAGGTTGTCTAAGATTTATTCTGTAGCAATATACAAAATGAAACGGAAAGAAAAGGTAGTTATTAATTTATTGCTGCATTTCAAAAAATACAGTTATTACTCTAAATGAAACTCACCATTAGAGTCCTTCACGATATAGTCGTTTTCAGTAACAATACAATCGATGTTTCTATGTGGTGCAACATCAAATGACGGATTCCAAGTATCGATACCTTGTGGGGCCAATTTCACCTTGGTCAGTTTGACGAGGTTATCTTCAATAACGTATTCACCTGGCTTGGAAATTTGACCACCCATTATTTCAGTTAATTCATTCTTTGGCCTTTGTTCGATGACAATATCGTCACCAGTTGAAGTATTGAAATCGATGGTAGTTCTTGGTGCAGCACCGATAAATTTAACAGATGGGTATTGTGAAGCAACTAGTGAGATTTGGAAAGTTCCAATCTTGTTTGCCAGATCACCATTCTTCACGATTCTATCCGCACCAACAATCATGAACTTAACAGGTGCCATATCGGCAAAACCTCTGTTTGGGATTTGCCTGTCTAATGAATCAACTAAAAGTGTTACCATGCTATCTGAGATCAAACTGAATGGGATTTTTTCGTAGTCCAGTTCAAAAGCAGTTAATCTTGCACCTTGATTATATGGTCTTGTTTCACAAGCGTAAACGTGGGACATCTTGAATTTGGAAGTCTTGTTAGTTTGAGACACAGCGTGTAATGATCTAATAATCCCAAGAGCAGTTCCGTAACCGGAAGTGGCCAATGATCCGGTATTACAGATTGTTAAAACTGAGAAGTCACCTTCAAAGCCCTCCTTTTCAAGTTCATCGTATATGTATTTGACACCATTGGCACCAATTGAGTAATTGGATTGTAGGTCATCTTTGTACAACTTGACACTGAAATTTTTGACTGATTCAAAAAGACCAGAGACGTCAGTTGCAGCAGCGATTAACTTCTTGACTTCATTACAACCGTTCAATAAATTAACAGCAGTTGGTCTGGATTCGATTAAATAATCAATTCTTTCTATTAGCTGTTCAGTGAACCTTGAAAATTCATCCAAGTCATAGCCGTATGGGTTGATACCCTTGTTAATAACTTGGTTCAATTCCACAACAATTGAGAAACAACCAACTAACATAATAGCAGGAGCACCTCTGGTGTACATCCCCTTGATGGCATCATATCCAGAGAATGAACAATCGTTATCAGATGGAGCCATACAACAGATGCTCATGAATTGGGTTTGATATGGCACCAAAAGCTGGTTCAAGATTTCTAATTTGCAAGTTGTTTCGTTAAACTTGATAGCTTGTAAGGACATTTTTCTAAAATTTTACTGATTTGATGTTTCTGCAATAGTTATAGGATCTCTTGATAAAAAAAGACTGTATGTATTTAGATGGTCAATAAAGAAGAAAGTTATAAACTGGTCGAGACTAATAGCAAGTCACGTGTCCACTGGAAAAAAGAATTACTACCGCCACGCGTCGCCAACGTCGATTGGTCTTAAAATGTCTAACTTTGCTAATGTAATTGCGTGCCAATTTAGTTCTAAAAATTCCAAGCTTCGATCGATCGATGCTCGGGATAATTGAATCTTTTTGTCCTGTACTAGTTTGATTTCGATCATTTACATCAAAGCAAAAATCAAAATCCTCAGCATACAAACGACTACACTTGGTTATTTCAAACTAAATATTGCATTTATCATCCAATAAGGGGTTACCACATCAAACACAATGGAGCCAGTATCTGGATCCAACCTATCAATCTCAGCCTCGATATCATCATCCTCATCCTCCTCCTCAACGGCTGTCATACCAGCATACCCTCTCACTGATACATTGGCAATCCTTGCAATCTTCACCATACTACCAAGTTGGCTCAGTGTCTTGTTTATTTGTTTATACATATCACTAGGTTCATCTAAATTTGTGGGATCAACGTTATCTCTATTCTTCAAACACAAATGGAATGGTTTGCATATACAAGACACAAGCATAGTTGTAAACAACGGCGCTATAAATGATCCACTCAATAAATCTTCAAATAAAACTGTTGTCTCTGTGATGAGTTACCTTGCATTTGATTTTTTTATTGCTGTTGGGATGCTGCTTATCAGTCCAGGTTTACTGGATTATACACATTTGTTGGCAAAGGCTTTCATTGCCTCAAACCTGACATCCACAAAACAAAGATACATCCTGAATGCCCTTATCTCCACACTTTTAGTTCTCTTCACTGAAAACTTTTCAAGGTTTGCAATCGAATACATGTCCATAATGATCCAGGAATCTGATGGATCAATCTTATTAGACAGAGTTCCGTCTGAGTTTATATATTCATCCTATCTGCGATATCCGAAGAAGCCGTTAAAGCTTCTATTATATCACTTATCGCTTACAAGGATTAACAGTACATCACGAATTGTTTTTGGTTTTGAACATCTAATTGAATTTACATACACAACATTATCTATTTATACCATCATGCATAACTTGAACCCACTTTTCAAAAAAGTGCTCATTTTCAGCAACATATCAAAGTCTTTGGACAAATTTACTGCCGTCTCCATCCCTTCTCGTCTACATATTAACAACAACAATAATAATAACAATAATAACAATGGGGGTACCCCAAACAAACCTAACTCTGGATTGAAAAATACAACCGAATCCATCTCCATTCGAACTTCCTCTCAGCATATTAGACCTATCACTATTTCGCCTGAAATTTCCAAATCCAAGCTACCATCAGTGTTGCTCACCGATGAAATCAACATACCTTCTCCAGATACTTTACCTGAAGATGAACAAGAAGAAGACTCTAATGATTCAGCTCCAGCATCTTTCCCAATGGATCATCAAATTCTCAATATGAATGACATTTCATCAACAACCTTGGTGGTTGCTCAAAACTTTGAGAATTACTGTCGTGTCGCTTTGTTCCCTTCATTAAACTCTTCGAACTCATCTTCTATAATACAATCTTCGTTCACACCAAGTCCGTCAGGGTCTTTTTCAGCATCAATGAATAGTAAACTGAACCCTTATTTGGAGAAAAAAATGAAATACATTGGAAATAAAGCTCAACAACCAATTTGGGCATTTGTGTCTGCTGCGAAGACAATGTTTGGTAGTCAGGACCTATACTCCGGTGAATATTATCAAAACAACGCCTTAGTCACAACAGGTAGAAGAAATGATGATTTCACTAGATCGTTCACAAGTTCAGCACAATGTTTCATTTGGTACACCGGTGAAACTGCAGTTGCTTTTGAACTACGTAACGTTAGTGTTCAACAGTTACTCGTTAGAGTCAATGGTATTGAATGGGATCAAACATCTCCTCGTGGATTATACGGTAGAGAATTGGTCATCGTTAGTGGGTTGAGTCCATTATCACAGTACGACATTGATTTCATAAATGTTAACGATAAAATGGAACAAGAGTTATTGGCCACGACTACTGTGAGTACCATTCACAAGAACATGATTTTAACAGAATCCAAACCATCAACTCCATTGGCAACCCTCCAAGATTCGGTGGTGACTACTCAAGCTGCTATTGAGCGTGAGAAATTGAAACTGAAGAAGTTGAAAGCTGATTGGAGAAAGAAGTCATCAGCATTGAAGACAGAAATTGAAAACTTGAACAATCGATCTAATCTAACTGATGAAAGCAGAAACTACAAGAAAGTTGAATCATTGAGACAGGCAGTTGCCAAATCAGAATCAGAACTCACTAACATTTCTTCTGAATCCGAAACCTTACGCTATAGACAAGCTGAAGTTGATGAAAGATACCTTGATGAGAA
This sequence comes from Ogataea salicorniae, assembly GCA_030557545.1. Taxonomy (NCBI): domain Eukaryota; kingdom Fungi; phylum Ascomycota; class Pichiomycetes; order Pichiales; family Pichiaceae; genus Ogataea; species Ogataea salicorniae. The sequence continues at coordinate 100,371 of JAKTPI010000024.1, forward strand.
AACTGCTTTTGAGTCTGAATTACGTACTTTACAAGCTTTTGATAAACAGTATAATGACAAAATGAATGAACAACTGAAGGTTATTAAAGGTTTAACCAATGATAGAAATATGCTGGTTCAAAGAAAAGAGAAGTTACTCAACAAAAAAGCCAAGATTTTGAACGATATTAATAAGTTCAAAGAAGAGATTGAACATTTCAAAGTTGCCGAGATTAAGTTTAGACAGGATAAGCGGAAAACTAGGGGTAATCAGCGGATGGAAAGATTTTCTCAGTTGTTGGTTGAAATAAGTAAGTTTGAGAAACAGATGAAAAGAGAGTGGCAAAATGCGCTCTAAAGACGTTTATTGAGATTTTATACACCCTTAATATGTAAGTTGTTTCACCTGTATATGATACGATATGACATGATGAAAATATAATGTATACAGTCCTTGATTTTACAGGAGTAAAGAAAAAAGTACGTGGTTTTTAGAATAATATAAAGAAATTGATATAAGTAATTAATACCAAAGCAAAAGAAAGAAAGAAGAAAAAACGTATAAATAATGCAAAGGGTTGTTTAAATTTTATCATAACCAAACGGGGGAAATGCTCAAACTATAATCATCTATTTTCGTTACTTTTTATTAGTTGAATCTTTCAAAGGATTTCCAATAGTATGGAATCGTCTATTAAAGTACAACAATCCACCAGTTTTATCAACTTCCATATTATCATTAATTAAGATGTCCTTTACTTTACAAGTCCATATTTCATGATTGTAAACTTGGAAAACTTTGAATTTTTCACAAATCAAAATTCGTTCTGAATTTTTCGTCAGTATTGGTATATTTAAATTAATGTTATCAATGAATAAATTATGATGCGTTGGGTTCATAGATAATGGTGGATGGTTCCCATTGTCGTAAATGTCCCACTCAGATTTATCCAAGTCTTCAAATGGTCTCGTATATTCAACTTCTCCAGTAGCTGATTTCTTAACTTTGATACCTTTACTGAACACCCTTGCTAAGTTAACAGATTCTTGTATTGGTTTCATGATGTGTAATGCTAGGTATTTGTACTGGTGTAATTGTTCGGATGTTTTTGATGGGACTTGGAGGTTGAATTGGAGTAATGGTTCAGGGTTGACTGTAAGTGAACATACAGAAGAGAGAGTCATGCCGTGGAATTTTGATGGGTCTGCAACTCCATAAAATGGTGCAGTTAGGATCATTGCTAGATTAATGAAGGTATTGATTGTTAGTATATCAGTATGTTCCATTCTGCTGGATGTAGTTTTTGGGTTAATTTAGTAGCTTACCTTGTGATCCAAAAGAAGACATGGCTTCTCTGAAGGCATCCACTGGTGCCAAATGTTCATTTGAAAAGTAGCGTATTCCTTGAAACGTAGAGATTACTCTTCTTGTTATCAGTCTTGGAAGAAACATCTTGTGTTTAGGTGTGTGAGTATCTTTAGTCCTAATAGGAGTAATTGGGGAGTTGTTTAGTAAACAAAGGGAAATGATTGGCTTTGTCAAGAAAATACCCCAAGAAATTGACACAACTTGACTGATGCTGTTTCTTAACAGAAAGAGGATATGGAAGTTTTCGAGATCATACACAAGAAAAAAATAATTATATTGTGTTTGGTGCGATTTTTTGAAACTCCTCATCAATTGGATTTCCAATCTGTAAGTTTGGTAAGGACTTAGAAGAAGTACTAACTATAGCAACTAATAGTTACACTAACAACGTAGATATAAAAACTAATGAAGTTTCCCAAATCGTTAATCTCCAAAATCACCCAAAAAAAGAGCCCCAAACCTTTGTCATTTGACGTACAAGAGGTGAGCCAATCTCCAGTTTTTCAAGTGCCGTCGAAGTGGATATCCAAAAGAAAGGAACTAGGTTCAGATCAAAGAATTCAATCTTATCCAGATTTAGACACCAATATATATGCATTGCAATTACAGGCGCCATCAAGGATGACATATTTATGCCGGATTGTGACATCAAAAAATTTCTTGGTTCCAATGCACATTGTAGAGAACAGTATAGAGCCAGAATTGAAGTATAAAAATCTACTAGTACCTAGGCTTGGAGATCAGAAACTTGATCGTGAAATTGTGAGTTACTATCCTTTGAATCTTGGTATATTCAATACTTTAAATGAAGACGGTAAAGCTGAGGAAGACCATGTGGAATTGAAAAAGATTCACTTGGTTGGTATTGAACAAGCTTTGAAACCTTTAGGATATTTGAAGAAAACTGCCAATGTTGTTTATAAAATTGAGCTTGAAAAGTTAATTAGATCGTTTGAGGAAATGAAGGAAACGTCAACTAGTAAGGGTACTAGGGACCATGAGCATAACTATATGGGATTGTCGTTTGATGAAAAGGCCAATTTGGAGTTGTTTACCCATAAATATGAATCCGGTACGCTTGTTTCTTTACTCAACGTTCCATTTATTCTAAATAAAGAACCTGATCTATACATTCAAATGAAGAACCATTTCAAAGCTAACCAAGAGGTGTTTGTTCCTTGTGACAAGGAGACCGTTGCGTTTGTTTCAGAGCTGTACCGGTTTGGTGTCTTTGTGGAGGAGCGGTAGTTATCCCAAAGAGGAAGTTTCCCGCAGGAACTCCACCGTGTTGATTCAATAGCATCGGCGGAAGACTTCCCGCATTGGGCGAATTTCCCCAGGTTTTTTTATTATTTATAGCATCCTTCTTAGCATTGATTGGTGTAAGGTCAGTGTAAAGATAGTTTTATATATATCTGAGTATATATATATATACCCATCCCCGATCCCATCCCCGATCCCATCCTCTTCTACTTCTTGTGCATAATATTCCTATGTTTGTTTTTTGTATATTCAGATTAAGCAGATTTCAATAAAAATTTATAAAGGTTAAATAAAGAAAAGCACAATGGTTCAACACGCAAAGATCCCAAACTCCATCTACGATGAAGTCGCCAAGTACAGTTCAATCTCATTAGACACTATGGCTGAGGAAGACAGAGATTACTTTGCCAACACCTTTAATATTGAATTTTTAAATGCCACCTCTAACCAAGCCATTTGTTTCAACAATTGGTTGATGCACCCACAAGTTGTCTTAGAATCCATCGAATTAGCAAAGAAGAAGCTTGGTTCCACTCCATCATCATCATCTGATGACTCGTTTACTGCTTTTGTTGATCAAGCTGTTTTTTACTCAATTGCTATCACTGGTAGAAACCAATTGAAAGGTATTAAGGGTTGTGTTTTATCACAAGTTACTCCTTTTTTATCTCACGATACTGAAGGTACCGTCGCATATGCTAGAAGTATTATTGCAGCTTATGAAGAGATTGGTGTTGATAGATCAAAAGTTATCATCAAGTTAGCAACCACTTGGGAAACTATGCAAGCTGCTAAAAAATTAAGTGTAGAAAAGATCAAGTGTTTAGGTACCGTTGTTCACTCTTTAGAGCAGGCAGTTCTAGCTGCTGAAGCTAACTGTGTTGCCATCTCCCCCTACGTCGATGACTTAGAAGTTAACTTAGACCCATCTAGTTACGTTAAATCTTCATTGGACACCAACTATGGTTACGGTATGACTGTTGGTATCCACAAGTACTACAATGCTTACAACATTAAAACCGTTATTTGTATTGCTGCTATGATCGGAAAAAATACCATTTTAGGTTTAAGTGGTGTTGATGAAATGACCGTTCCAGTTGTTACTTTGCATAAAATGTTAAATACACCAGTTCCAGAAGGTTTCAAGTTACCAGCTTTAAAATCTACTTACACCATTGAGGAAGTCGGTGCTAAATTATCATTTTTCAACGATAAGGCTGGTTTCGATGCTGCTGTTACCGCCAATTATGTTGCCACAAAGAGAATTAACCTTGCTTGTGAAACTTTCAGGTTATTCGATATCAAGGGTAAGTCCTTGATCAAGAACATCATGATTGAATACGATGTCATTTCTGCCTAGAAACATATCTATATTACTTTGTATGTATGTTCATTGTGTGTTTGCTAATTGAAAATATTTGCTTCATAGCATCAGTCCCGTAAATAATATACCAAGAAGAAGGAAACGTACCCCTTTTATTTTATCGTTGTTTATAATACACGCCTCGCACCGCTTGTATTTTTAATCGAACCGTATTTTTCTGTCAATTTTGAGACTCGATCTGTTTTTTTTTTTGGTTTGAATTCGATTACACAAGCTTGAGGGTGGCAAACCAAACAATTTAAGGTATCGATTGAAGAGAACAGCTTGATGTTGATTTTGAACCAGAGTTTAGGGTTTCCTTTGATTGAATAACTTCTGCGTGTCAACAGTTCAATTATACCAATTATACATAATTCAAAATGGTAAGTACTCAAATCCCATTACAAGCATTCTTCAATTGCAATTGAGTATAATGCTAATGACAATGTGAATAATAGCACTAACATTTAATATTACATCCGAATATATATTATAGGGTCAAGACGCTTCCATGCCATCCGGCAATAAAAAGAAAGATCAAGATAAGAAAAAGGAAAAGCCAAAGTATGAACCACCTGTGCAGTCGAAAGCTTTTGGTAAGAAAAAGAGAAAGGGGCCAGCTAACAGTGCTAAATTGCCATCAGTTCTACCAAACACTAGATGTAAATTAAAACTATTGAAATTGGAAAGAATCAAAGATCATTTATTATTAGAAGAAGAATTTGTTACAAATCAAGAATTATTACAACCTACAGAACAAAAACAAGCTGAAGAAAGAGAGAAAGTTGAAGAGATCAGAGGTACTCCAATGTCAATAGGTACTCTTGAAGAAATTATTGATGATGATCATGCAATTGTTTCATCTTCAAGTGGTCCTGAATATTACGTTTCTATTTTGTCCTTTGTTGACAAAGGATTGTTAGAACCTGGTTGTCAGGTTTTGTTACACCATAAAACCGTCTCCATTGTTGGTGTTTTACAAGATGATGCCGATCCAATGGTCAATGTCATGAAGATGGACAAATCACCAACTGAGTCATATGCAGATATTGGTGGTTTGGAAACACAAATTCAAGAAATTAAAGAAGCTGTTGAATTACCATTAACACATCCAGAATTATACGAAGAAATGGGTATTAAACCACCAAAGGGTGTTATATTGTACGGTGCACCAGGTACAGGTAAGACTTTGTTGGCTAAAGCTGTCGCAAACCAAACAAGTGCAAGTTTCTTAAGAGTTGTCGGTTCTGAATTGATTCAAAAATATTTGGGTGATGGTCCAAGATTGGTGAGACAACTATTCAAAGCTGCTTCTGAAAATGCACCATCTATTGTTTTCATTGATGAAATTGATGCAATTGGTACAAAGAGATATGAATCAACATCTGGTGGTGAAAGAGAAGTTCAAAGAACAATGTTGGAATTATTGAATCAATTGGATGGGTTTGATGATAGAGGTGATGTTAAAGTTATTATGGCCACCAATAAGATTGAAAGTTTGGATCCGGCTTTAATTAGACCGGGAAGAATTGATCGTAAGATTTTGTTTGAACAACCAGATTCTAACACTAAGAAGAAGATTTTAACTATTCATACATCAAAAATGAACATCGCTGCTGATGTGAATTTAGATGAGTTGGTTGGTACGAAAGACGATTTGTCAGGCGCAGATATTAAAGCCATTTGTACTGAAGCTGGTTTGTTAGCATTGAGGGAAAGGAGAATGCAAGTTATTGCTGATGATTTTAAACAAGCTAAGGAGAGAGTTTTAAAGAACAAAGTGGAGGAGAACTTGGAAGGATTATATCTATAGTGATATTGCTCTATGTTTAAATAAATTGTATGAAGTAGATTATTTTTATTTTATAAGTGCGTTTTTCAGTTGTTAAAAGCAATCGGACTCATCAGATGATTATAATTGTGTTAGTATCACTAAAGATAAAGCTAGAAACTATCCACCGTATAACAGTTTCCAACAATTCTTAAAATATTTGAAATTCGTGAGGAATGTGAGAATCTAAAAATGAATGTACAAGTTTGTAAATAAGTGGGATGTATGCCATCCTATTACCTACTTTTTGCTACGTTATATCTACAAAATGCAATTAAAATTGTAAATACTGAATCATAAGGTAGAAACCTCATCCCTTTGTTTTTTACTTCAACTTGATTTCTGGGAACAATTATAGCTACTCAAATAGATTGATCCAGGATTGAAAAAATTCAGAATTGAGCATGTTTTTGGATTACATGACTTAATACTAGTTAGTCAATAACACTACAACTAAAATAATAAAGGTTTTACTAAAGTGTTCTATCAGACTGATCCATCAAATCTTGCAAATATGGGATCAATTTCACTTAATGTGCAGAATAAAAAAAATGAAATCATCAGAAAGGCGTGTCTGAGTAAACTTGGATGACAACCCGCGGAATGATTTATATTTATTCCAAATGTACATATTAGCAAGATACTTCGTGTAACTCCTACAGAACCGTTAGCCTAGCTTTCGCCATTTCATTGCTATCCAGCCAAACAAACATCACGTTGACTCAACAAACAGTTGATAAGATAATTATTGGTTTAATAAAAGCCAATTGAACAAAGAAAGAATTCAAAAAGATATATTATACACGTTAATCCCTGAACAAATTTGTGAAATATTATTATACGTTTGTTTCACAATAAAATTGAAGCCAAATATACGTAATATTACAACTACTAAGTGAAAGAAAACATAACTATATTCAAGGAAAAATAAAAAAAATGTCTGGTGATCAATTGCATTCCACAACCTTAAATCAAGACAAGGACAGCAACAACCCCGCATCAATACCGTTCCGCTTATCAACATCACCTAAAGATGTCATGCGTTTCATAAGAAGGCGGTCTCAAGATCTTTTACGTTCCGATCACCAAGATGACAATGATGAAATCACAGGTCCTTGCAAGAGACTTTCTTTCAACGTTGGTGTTTCTGAAAATAAGAACCCTAAATATAGACCAACCATGGAAGATGTTCATACATACGTTGCCAATTTTGCAGAAAGATTGGATTGGGGTTATTTTGCAGTTTTTGATGGGCATGCAGGTAAACAAACAGCGAGATGGTGTGGATCTCATTTGCATAATATCTTGGTAGAGAGAATCATGGAAAATGATAACTTGGATTTAAGGGTGAATTTAAACAATACATTTCTGGAAGTTGATGCACAATTAGAAGAGGATGTTAAAGGTCCTAGTGGGTGTACCGCTGCCGTTGCTGTTTTACGTTGGGAAGAAGAAATTGATGAAAAGGAAAATGAAGCTATAAGAGAAGAAGATGGAAGTGGGGGGTTGGATCCACAAACAACTCCATTTGATTTCATACCTACAAAAAAGCACAAGAGAATGATTTATACAGCCAACGTTGGTGATTCAAGACTAGTCCTGTGCAGAAACGGTAAAGCAATCAGATTATCATATGATCATAAATCTTCAGATAAACTAGAACAACAAAGAATCGTTGATAGTGGAGGCATAATGTTAAAGAATAGAGTCAACGGTGTTCTTGCCGTTACGAGATCTTTAGGTGACGTTTACATGAAGAGTTTAGTTATTGGATCTCCATACACTACATCCACTGAATTGAATGAAGAGGATGAGTTTTTAATCATTGCTTGTGATGGTTTATGGGATGTTTGCACTGATCAAGATGCTGTTGAACTTGTTAGAGGTATTAGAGATCCTTATAAAGCAAGTGATGTGCTCATTAATCATGCTATGAAGAATATGACCACTGATAATGTTACTGCTATGGTTGTTAGATTTGATACAAGTGTTTTCGGTTACAAGGTCATTTAGTCTATCCAACATACCTACTGTTTAGTTTTATTTGTTTTTTTTTAATTTTTTTTTTGTTGTTACGGAAAATACGAACGTATTATGGGCTGGGCATACATATATATAAGCCATTATTATGATTGGAATATCTTACATCATTTATACTCTAGTTTATAGTCTTTTTCAGATAAATGAGAGTTTTAGGTTTTTTTACGGCTGTGTATACTTAGTTAACGTGTGATTGCAAAGAGAGTAAGCGAGGAGGGACCAAAAGCTCCCTTCTTCCCTCACACCACCTCCGATCTGCCGCAACAAATCGACGCGTCCATAACCTTTAACCATTTTACCACCTACACCAGTCGATCCTCATCCTCATCTTTACCCCCGGCTCCCGGAAGCACGCAGGACAGTATCCGACGCACCCGCCCCAGTGACCAATTCTCACGCGCTCATTGGTCAGCCCCGGATGAGAAACCCGTGAATTCTCCGGTCGTTTGTCGCTGACATAATATTTTTTTTTTGCTTCATCTTCTCCAGAATCAAAGACAAAAAATTGCATGTCCTGAATGGTGGTTGGATGGTTTCTTTCTCTTTGGCACCTCTCTTCCTCTCTCTCTCTCTTATCCAATTGCACACATCTCTCTAAACATATTAAAGAAAATCTTTACTACTTTCTTGATTAGGTACTGTTCAATTAATCAATTTATTAATTTCTCCACCTTTACACATTGAATAAATTACCTCAACAATGCTTTCATTAAGTAAATCATTGAGAACAACAGCTTCTAAAAGACTGTTTTCAACTTCTGCTGTTAACAAGCAAATCATCACCCAATTCAACAACTTGAATGGTAAGACTGCTGCCTCTGCCATGGCCAAAGACTACCATATCATTGACCATGAATATGATTGTTTAGTCATTGGTGCTGGTGGTGCTGGTTTAAGAGCTGCTTTCGGTTTGGCTCAAGATGGTTACAAGACTGCTTGTATCTCCAAGTTATTCCCAACCAGATCCCATACTGTCGCTGCTCAAGGTGGCATTAACGCTGCTTTAGGTAACATGCACGAAGATGAATGGAGATGGCACATGTACGATACCGTTAAAGGTTCCGATTGGTTAGGTGATCAAGATGCTATTCACTACATGACTAGAGAAGCTCCAGATTCTATTATTGAATTAGAACATTACGGTTTACCATTCTCAAGAACAAAGGAAGGTAGAATTTATCAAAGAGCTTTTGGTGGTCAATCCAAGGATTACGGTCACGGTGGTCAAGCTTACAGAACTTGTGCCGTTGCTGATAGAACTGGTCACGCTTTGTTGCATACTTTGTACGGTCAATCTTTAGCTTACGATACCCATTATTTCATTGAATTCTTTGCTATGGATTTATTGATGGATAACGGTGCTTGTGTTGGTGCCATTGCTTACAACCAAGAAGATGGTACTTTACATAGATTCAAGGCTCACAAAACTGTCATTGCCACTGGTGGTTACGGTAGAACTTACTTCTCATGTACATCTGCTCACACTTGTACTGGTGATGGTAACGCTATGGTTTCAAGAGCTGGTTTGCCATTAGAAGATTTAGAATTCGTTCAATTCCACCCATCCGGTATTTACGGTTCCGGTTGTTTGATTACTGAAGGTGCTAGAGGTGAAGGTGGGTTCCTTGTTAACTCTGAAGGTGAAAGATTCATGGAAAGATATGCTCCAACTGCTAAGGATTTGGCTTCGAGAGATGTTGTTTCAAGAGCCATTACTATGGAAATTAACGCCGGTAGAGGTGTTGGTCCAAAGAAAGATCACATGTTCTTACAATTATCACACTTGCCACCATCTGTCTTGAAGGAAAGATTACCAGGTATTTCTGAAACTGCTCACATTTTCGCTGGTGTTGATGTCACCAACGAACCAATTCCAATTTTACCAACTGTTCACTACAATATGGGTGGTATTCCAACTAAATGGACTGGTGAAGTGCTTAACGTTAACGAAAAGGGTGAAGATGTTGTTGTTGAAGGTTTATTCGCTTGTGGTGAAGCTGCTTGTGCTTCCGTCCATGGTGCCAACAGATTAGGCGCCAACTCCTTATTAGATTTAGTTGTCTTTGGTAGAGCTGTTTCTCACACTATTAGAGATCAATTGAAACCGAACACTCCTCACAGAGAATTGCCAGATGACATTGGTTACCAATCAATTGCTAACTTGGATAAGTTAAGACAGGCTGATGGTGATATTACCACTGCCGATTTAAGATTAGAAATGCAAAACTCTATGCAAAAGCACGTTGCCGTTTTCAGAGAACAAGAAACTTTGGACGAAGGTGTTGCCCAAATCAAGAAGATTGACTCTAAGTTTGCTAACATTAAGACTACTGATAGATCTATGATCTGGAACTCTGATTTAGTTGAAACTTTAGAGTTACAAAACTTGTTAACTTGTGCCAGACAAACTGCCGAATCTGCTGCCGCTAGACCAGAATCCAGAGGTGCTCACGCCAGAGATGATTTCCCAGAAAGAAACGATGCTGAATGGAGAAAGCACACCTTATCATGGCAAACAAACAGTGGTGATGACGTTAAGCTTGGTTACAGAGCTGTTGTTGCTACCACTTTAGATGAAAGCGAATGTAAGCCTGTTCCACCTGCTAAGAGAGTGTACTAGATGCCTTTCAAAAGAGTATAATCTTATAAATTGTACTCTGTAATACTCTTTCTGAAGCATTTTTCGTCTTTTGTATAGTCCCTTATGCCCGTGTTTATTTATCTTATCATTTTTCAATTTCTTCCTAACTTTACCCATTCTTATTTATATATTTATATCCAATAATCATATTAAATTATTTATCAATCATTCATTATTTATCTGTTAAGACAATGTGAAAGAAACAGGTAAATGCTCAGATAATGCCAACACCTATTGAAGTGAGATCCCCTCAGATGTGGGAGAAAAAAATTTGTGCGAGATTGTTTAATTTGTAATTTGGTTTATAAAAGGTATACACAGCATTATATAAGATGTGTTCTGGGTTTAAAACATTGGATGTCCTCGAAGTTAACTTGTATATTCAATGAGGATATATTATTTTTAATAGCGCATTATTTATACAAAAAAATTTAACAAGGAAACGATAACCCACTCCTTCACAAAGAAAACACCAAAAAAACACAGACAAGCACAAATATATATGTTCCAATTATCAACTATATCGGATCTACTTCGAATCCCACCACATTTATTCCATCTACCTACAGATGAAGCTGTCAAGAGTGAACTTAGCATCAAATATGCGAACAAAGTGATCCATAAATTAGGTTTGGTTGTTTCTATATGGGATCTGATTTCTCTTGACGATGGTTTATTAAAACCTGGCGATGGTGCAACTTACATTAACGTTACTTTCAGATGCATAGTTTTCAAACCTTTTGTTGGTCAAGTTTTAACAGGATGGATCGAGAAATGCTCTGAAGATGGTATAAAAGTCAACATGGAATTCTTCAATGACATCTTCATTCCAAAATCGTACATGTTTGAAAATTCCAAATATTCTCCTGACGATAATGCTTGGATTTGGGAAATGGATGAAGAAAATAAATTGTATTTGGATGTCAATGAAAAAATTAATTTCAGAGTGGAAGGTGAAGTTTTTACGGATGTCAAACCAAAGGGACCTGATAATTCGGCAAATGATATCCCTAATGCTCAGAATGATTCTAACAGTGATGCGAATGGTGATTCAAATGGAGCTGTTGTGCAAGAGAAGACACCTCCTTTTGCTTTAGTTGCAAGTTGTCAAACCGATGGTATGGGTTGTTGCAGTTGGTGGGAGTAATGTAAATTACTTTTCATCAGTATATTTATTCTGTGTATTCTAGTTCCTTTTATATATTACAAGGCTTATAGATTGTCTACTTTTCTTACTTTACTACTTTTACAAATTAACACAATTGTAACAAAACACACAAACATGAACATTATTATGGATTGGTTAACAACCATATATATTGTTATACAAAAGAGCCCAATTTGAAAAGAATCAAGGGTAATAATAAAAGTAATGATGGTAATCATAATGATAAAGAGTACATAAAAGTTTTAATTATATTGCATATATCTACTTGTAGAACTGAACTTCATATTACCCTTGATAACCTTCTCCACAGCCTTCAAGAAATCTTTTTCAGTGGCAACCTTTCTTCTTGACCTAATGGCAAACATACCAGCTTCAGTACACACAGATCTTAATTCAGCACCCGTAGCATTAGGACATAGTCTAGAAATCAATTCCCATCTAATATCTCGTTCACAAGACATCGATTTAGAGTGAATTCTGAAAATGTTTGCTCTACCTTCTAAGTCAGGTAACGAGAATTCAACCTTTCTATCAATTCTACCAGGTCTTAATAATGCAGGATCTAATGTGTTTGGTCTATTGGTGGCAAACATAACCTTGATGTTACCTCTTGGGTCGAAACCATCCAATTGTGTAATCAATTCCAACATGGTTCTTTGAACCTCGTTATCACCACCAGCACCATCATCAAATCTGGCTCCTCCAATAGCATCAACTTCATCAAAAAATATAATACATGCCTTTTTAGTTCTTGCCATCTCAAACAATTCTCTCACCATTCTAGCACCTTCACCAACGTATTTTTGAACCAATTCAGAACCAATGACTCTAATAAAAGTGGCGTCTGTTCTGTTGGCAACAGCTCTGGCGCACAAAGTTTTACCAGTACCTGGAGGACCATAAAGTAATATACCTTTTGGTGGATCAATACCCAATTTCACAAATCTTTCTGGGGATAACAATGGTAACTCGACAACTTCTCTCAATTTTTCAATTTGTTCTTTGCAACCACCAACGTCACTATACGTAACATCAGGTTTTTCTTCAACAGTCATCATAGTGACACTTGGATCTATTCTTGGTGGTAATGGTAATTGAATTTCGTACTTGGTTCTATCGACACCAACTCTCATGCCCTCTTCAATATCAGTTGGGGAAACTCTTTCACCTAATCCCACCACAAACTTGGCAATCTGCTTGATATTGATAACATACTTTGATTTTTCATCTGGTTCTTCTGTTGCTCCTTCATCTGCGGATTTAATAATCTTTGTACATCTAGCCACTTGTAATGGTTGTTCTTCACCCATTCTCTTTCTATCAGCGGCAACATCCCACAAGTTCGGACTAGACAAACCAGTGTCACTTTCTTCAATTCCGATTTTATCTTTTATTCTATTTTCAACTTCCTTCAAATCCTTTTCAATCGTCTTGATAGATTGATTATAAGGAGCTGCACCATATGTCTTCAAAACTTGAATATCGCCTTCACTTAATGGTGCAACGTTGTCTTCTTTCTTATCTGAATCCTCTTCATCGGTTGGTTTCTTGTACTTTTCCCAGTCTTCTTTTGCCATTGTGTGATTGATAAATTAGGAGCAACCAGTTGTTTGAGTCAATGGTGTATCTATTCAAAAATTATCAATTGATGCTTCAACAAGAGGGAGGTTTACAGATCAAGATTAAACAACTATTCAGATCACACCTATAATGATTTAGAGTCTTCTTACAATTCTAGCAATTTGCCATCGAGATATTTATTTGATGCTTGGAAATGGCACAAACACGACATATTATTTTACACCTTTGCACCACTGATTGTACTGCTCGATTAAAAAGGGGGTGAGAAAACAATTCATTATTTAACTTTAAGGACAAATTGCAGAAGTATCAGCAATATATGGAGGAAATATTACATGATCTATAAACTGAAAAATAGCTGAAAAGAGGACACGAGGGGGTAATGATTAAGAGATGTAGATATATCTAAATACAGTCGACTATATAAAATAATTAGCTCTTTGGGCTTAACCAAGAACCTTTAATAATAATTGAGCACCCTTGTTATCTTCATCCTGCTTCTTGATGAACTTTTCTAAAGAACTCAAGTTCCTTAAAAATCTAACAGCATCCTTGTTATCAGTATTGGTTTGGCAAGAGTCAACGACGGACACCAAAACGAACGAACCTTGTTTGTTTTCAATCCACATCTTCAAGGCGTCATCATTGTCCCCAAAGTCAAAAGTTTCAGACATAAACTTACATGCAAAATCGTAACCGACACCAATATCTGCAATTACATTGATTTTCTTTTCTTTGTTGTTCCATTTACCACCTTGCATTAGTGTTTTTAATAATCTTGAAGTGAATGCTTTAGCTATTAGATGTTCATCTCTTGTTAAGTTACCTTGAACAGAGTCGACAATAGTTTTCAATAACTTAGGTCTTAACTCACTGACTTCTTCAGAGAATTGGTTATTTAATATTAGTTCTTGAGTGAATTGGCAACCCAAGTTTTCACTTAAGATGACGTATGGAGCATCAATGACAGCTTGGTAGAAAACAGGTAAATAATTTTTCAAAATTTCTTGTCTTCTTTGTTCTTGGGGTTTCTTTGAAGTTTCGGAAGCCAACTCCATGTATTTTGCAGTTTCCTTTAACACTTGTGGTGAAAAGAATGACTTATCCAGGCCGTTTAATAAGTAGATAAATGGTCTTCTTGAGAATTTGTCTATGATTAATCTACCCATATTTTCTTTGAAATCAGCTGTGAATGTCTTGTTAACTAAAACTGTATCATCAACAGTCATGAAAATAACTTGTAAGACCATTTGACCATGTTCGTTAGTCACTAACGCTTCAGCGTGTGATTTTAAACCTTTCAAAATATTCTTTCTTTCTTTGGCACTTGCTTTAGCTATTAAAGTACAGGCAACTTCACAACCTTCGGGAGTATGCACTAATTCAGCAATTTGATCTTGCAATAATTCGATGAAAACTTTAACTTCGTCACCTTCAAAAATTTGAACGTATTCCCTCATAGCAGCATGTAAAATTTGGAAACCAGTGGAACCTTTTTCGACGGATGCTTTGATAGTGGTGAATAAATTGGTAGTGATTAATTTTCTCTTTTCAGTTGATTCGGCACAGGTTTCTTTAATGTTTTTGTCATCGCCTGCAGTTCTGAAGAAAGCGTATTCAGCACCCCAGAATTCTTTGATCATTTGTTGCTTTTGTTTAGCTGATGCGTACAAAACGTATAAATCTTCAACAACGTAAGCACCTTCTCTATGTCTCATTAGTTTTCTTAATTTACCGTGTAATTCTGATAAAATCAATTCTCTGGAATCTTTGGAGCCATAATGTAATAATTTGACCAATAAATATTTACCATATGAAGAAGTCGCTAGATTGTAAAAGTGACCCTTTAATGCTAAGGTAATTGTTTCTCGTCTATCCTTTGAACAGTATTTGATTAAAGTTTGAACAATTCTGGATGCATCGTGCTTCAGAACTAAATCACCAATAACATCTTTGGACAATTCCCAGGTCTCGTCACATAATTTGTCTCTGATAGCTTTTGGTAAAGGTGGGTTCTTAACCCTTAATTTTTCCCATAATTTCTTGATATTTTGAACTTCTTCACCTGCCTTTCTTTTCAACTTTCTTTCGTTCAATAATTTTTTTTGTTCTTCGTGTTGTTCCTTAGAGGACTTTTTGTTTTCATCGATTTCCTTTCCTTCTTGGTCTTCTTGTTCATCAGCATTATCAAGTTCATCTTCTGATTCCGCTGGATTGTCCATGTTATCCAACTCATCTTCGGATTCAGACTCAGATGCTTTGACAGAATCTTCTTCTTCGTCTGATAAAATATCTTCGGATATACTTTCATCTTCTGATGATTGTGCAGATTCAGATTCAGATTCAGCTTCAGATTCAGATTCAGAATCTGGTTCTGGAACAACCTTCTTGGTTATCTTTGTCTTCTTTGCGGCTGGAGCCTTTGAGGATGCAGTGGCAGGTCTCTTTGTGCCAAATTGTTTAACAGCCATCTTGTATGGAAGTAGTTAATATTTTAAAGGCTACGTATGGTTAAGTATCCTACCCAACAGATCAATGATACTTCTATATACTTCTTTATAAATTTTCTTAAAAGACTGAAAAATTAAACCTAAATAGAAAAAAAAATATTTTTTCTACAAAAAATTTTCTTGCTTATGTCATTAGAACTGCTATCTAAAATCCGGGTATGTAATGCACGACATTAAAATAGTCATGGTTATTTTTTGGTCCATCAACTTTCCTTCTTGTGTCTTTACATAGATGTGGATAGTTGACTATATACAAAACATTAACTAACTACAAACCAAACTTTGAAGTAAAACCAACTGTTTGTGGGTTGGTATATTGCTTTAACCTTGTCTCTCTAGGGTCTGCTGTTTGAGCAAAAGAAGTAAAATTCACTTTGAAAAGTCTATCGTACTCCTCGCTAGAGATACCTTTGAACCGTTGTAACTCCAAATCAATCTCAGTAGACAATTCTTTTAAAAGAGTCTTTGATGGGTGAAGTGTATTTTCGTATGTCAAATGTTGTAACTTGTATCTGTTTTTTTCTATCACTTTCAATGCACATATATACTCCGGATCGTGGTACAAGCAATCTGTCTTGCCAAAGGATGGATGCGATTTGTCTGTTTCTGGTAACTTGAGAACCTCAAGAAATTGTCTTCTTGGGAGACATTTGTCTAAAGCTAAAAACTGAGTCGGTTTAGTTGGTAACGGTATGCTGTTCCAAACAGGAACGATGTTTTCTTTCGTGTCCGGTTCCGCATCACTGTCATCTATATCCAGCTCGATTTCATTTTCATTAGTTGGTAACTTGGTCTCTAATTTCAAATCATGACTGTTATTGCTCTTATCATGATCGTCAGAAATTTCAAGTTCAATTTCATCTTTATTTACTTCACCTGTGTTATCTGACTCGATCTCTACATCACACTCATCTTTATTTTTCTGTTCATTCGCTATTGGAGCATCGTTGTCAGAATCTTCTAACTCTAGTTCAATTTCATCAGTATTAGTGATAGATTCGATATTAGTAATAGGTTCTTCAGTGGTATATTTTATAACTACATCGTCGTTATCGTTGTTCTCATCGCAATCTGTTAAGGTAAGCACCTTTGACTTTTTAGAATGTGGGGCAGAACCACTCGGCTGTCTTTTCTTTGCAATCCAAGGGACTGAGGCAGTGAACTTAACATGTAAATGGGCGCTGAACCAATACGCAGGTTTAAGATGATTGAGTAGTTCTCGATGAATAGGTGATCCCAGCTCACCATTATTTATATCAGTCTTGAAAAATGGTTTCTTTGATAGTAGTTGATGTAAGCAACCATACTTATAAATACCTTCTGGCCAGTCATGAGAGACAACTATAGAGTCTGGAGTATGATTGAGTAATCGTAGCTTGAAATAATCTTCTTGTTTGTAATGGTATATAGATCTCAAAGCAGATCCTTGGTATGGGAATTTTTCAGTATTCAATTTCATAAAGTTGTGCTCATTATAGATTCCAGACATTCCTGTAATTTTCAATCCATTGTACCAAATAGACCCTGTTCTACCCAGATAATAGATGTTTGGGGCTACAAACCCACCGTGTTTCAATTCGGCCAAATAATTCGAAGCCTCGTGGTTTCCTCCAATAAATATGGTTAAAACAGGAGCTGTTTTGGAGCCTTTGTAATATTCAGCAAAATCACCCATTTTCTTATACTTAGGAGGAACAGCTAGACAGTCTAGATCAGCGATGTTCCTTATACTCTGGAAGTCTCCACATGTGATTAAAAGACCTACCGTTTTCGGTAGACTTCTATAAATTGGGTCCAAGTCGCCGTGGCAGCACCCTTCAATTGCAATTTCCATCATCTAAAATGAGTATAGTTATACTTTTCGGAGGATAAAGTCTAGTTTAGTGTACAAGAATACCCCTTCGTCCAGGTACTGAAGAATAGGTAAAACACTTTTAATTGAATCAGCCTGGTTCATCATTTTGAAAATTCAGTCAGATAAAAGGCTGTGCGTGGATGTTGCCTCAAAAATAAAACGAAGTGCAAAACAAACAGGGCTAGCCCCATTTCGAATCTAGCATATATCTATATATCTCGTTGCTTTGAACAGTTTTCAAGTATCTCAGCTTTGATTAATTTAGTAGAAATTAAGCAAGACATTACTAATTCTAATTCTATACCACTAAAGTTAGAGCATAGTACACTTGTAGAGACCACCATGGAACTCCCTGCTCTACTCATCCAGGGCAGCCTTATTCGAAGGATCTCCCAATAATTTTGAAGCTCATAGAAAAGTATAATAGTCCCAGAGCAAGCTATGTATCCGGAACTTACCAGAACCATAAATTGTATATATTGGACCTTCGACCTGTTTGGATTGATAACTTTACAGAACTGCAGAAAGCTCAATTAACTGAATCATTAGATAGTGCATTTGTCAAGATACAACAAACGTTATGGACGATATACAACGGAGAGATGAGATTCTTGTTGGACCTTATCTCATTAAAACAGAATTGCATGGCAAGGTTGTTGGAAATGTTTCCATTATTGAATGACGCTGCTTATTCCAACCGGTTATTGCCCACTATTCTTGACTGGTACATTCCATTCGTCAATAAAATTGCAGAGGTTTATATATACAGGTCGTTTATTAACTTCAACTGGTTATTCAGGGTATTTTCCACAATACTGTGTATAATATATCCTCATTGGTTTTTATTTATCAATTCACTGATTAAACTAAAAGATTGTGTTGAAAATGGCAACTTTTACGAAATGAATATAGATGAGAACGAAGTAACTCAGTTACAAAACTTATTGGAATCAATTTTGGGCCAATTTGGGATGATAAAAGATTTGATATTTGATCCCAAATCTAATACTACAAACATTGAACTTGCAGATTATTTTATTGGTTTTAACTATGATTACTCTCGGTTTGGTAGATGTCTACATTTGTTATCTTTCAAAACTACTATAGTTAATCAGATTAGCAGCGATCCCAATGATTATCCATATCATTTTTATAAGCTTAGTCCACTTGTAGAAATGTCACCGATTGTTAAGAGATTTAATGGAACTGTTGAACTTAATAACAATATGGTTGATATTTTATAAACAGATCTATATATGATCTCAATAAATAATGAAAAAAGGTTGCTTATGGAGTCTTTAAGATTGGATCGTATTGACAGAATAATGCAAAGTTCAGAAAATATATTAGAACTCAGATTAATAAACCATGTCAATTACGAGTTTCAATTTGATGAACAAAAAAATAAGTTTGTTCAAACAAAGTATGAAAAACAGCTTACTTGTTATAAATGTTATTTTAAAATTCTTGAATTCAGATAGACATTTAAACTTTAATACCGGTTCTTACAAAATTGAACTATCGATTGATTCAACAGACGAAGAAATGCCAAACTTTTCATGCAACACCATGTTTATTCAACAAACTAATCCATCCCAAACAACTTCTTTTACAATCACTGATCCTTCACAGATCTATTTGAGAACATTGGGTGGTTTGAAATACATGTTAAACGAACCGACTCCACCAATTACAATCCATCCAATTTGGAAACACGAAGCTACCCAGTCAACAGTTATCATCTCTTTGAAACCAACAGTCGACGGTAACATAGTAAGAACAATAGACCTATGATGGCAACAGCACCAATAATGGAACCAACTACTATACCGGCAATGGCACCTTTGGAAAGAAACGATGAACCTGATGATCTGGAGTTTGTGCCAGAATTGGAATCTAGGGAACCAGAGTCGGCTGTTGTTGATGATGATGGAGTTTGGGATGGAGTTTGGGATGGAGTTTGGGATGAAGTTTGTGTTGTTTCAGCCGCCGACCGTATTATGGTGACAACGGAGGTTTGTGTTCTACCTGGAGGGATGGAAGTGGTGATGATCACAGATGGTTGCATTGTGGTTGTAGAGGATGAGGAGGATGAGGAGGATGATGAGGAAGATGATGAGGAGGAAGATGACGAGTTTTTTCCCTTCTGATATAGCTCCGGAAACATTAATGCTCCTGAATGACCAATATCCAATTACATCATTTAAAATAAGAACCGAAGAACCTGAAGAATTTGATTTGCTACTGGCTTACAACAAAATAATATTATTTCTAACCGTTTTCCATGGAGTATTCTTAAGTCATGAACTCGGACATAGAGAACAAATAATTATACCTCCATCCAATATTCAAAAAGTTCAACTCTAACAACCTATTAACATTTACTGGTGAAGCTTTTATAGAGAGTTGGTTGTTCCCGAAAACAGGTTTGATTACTGTAAACTTCGGTTTACATTCAATACACTTGACATCAACAGGATTCCAGGGCAACAAGTACAAGATAAGAAGCCATTCTCTATGGTGGTAGATGTGATACAACCTGCCTGATATTAATGCTATTTCCATGAATCACTACAAGATCCAATACGTACCTGTCACTCTCTAAACTGCAAGATCCAATACATACCTGTCACTCTCTAAACTTTTGTCGCGTATAAAAACGGAAATGAGATACCTACGGAATTATCAGGGGACTTAAGAGAACAGGAAATTCTGTATCAGTTTTATCATAAATCACCAACGTTTTACATAAATACTGTTAGGTTGATAATTATACCCTGTTAATCTGATCAACTATGATGTTATCTATTTGGATGCAATTAACAAATTGGTTGATTCATCTAATATGCTGATCAATATTTATTCTAATTTTATCAACACTATATCAAAACATTACAAAACTTACTTGATAATGGACCCGAAAGTTTTACTTTCTGAATTGGCAATACTGTTGGAATTTTCAAATAAATATGTCAGTAAGTTCTTAAAACTTTTGACTGAGCTGATATACTTTCGTAAAGTGAGAGGTTTTGATATGTTATCTAATTTGGAAAAAAATGGTTGGAAATCAGAAAGATGGGCGGTTACATACGATAAGTTCCCTGATATGTTCAGCTCATATACAAAAGTGTGCTATAGAATGTTAAATAATATCAAGCGTGATACTGGTCCTGTTCTTGAACTAATCACGTTATCTCAAGAATACTGCAGTAAATATTCTTCAAGTATACAGTTTACCAGTGAAACAGTTATATAGCATTGATTAAAAAAAAATCAAGGTTATATGTATATTTATGTACCGATTATAAACCTTCATCATTCATAGTCATTATCATCTTAACATAGCTCAAAATATTATTATACTCAAATACAGACTTATCCTGGTATTTATGTATTAACAGTTTGTATCTAGGCCAATGTTGCAATAAGAAATAGGACCAACCAAAACATCCACTGAGTACCAAAGGGCCGTCTGTAAATTTTTTAATGTTTCCATTCAAAACACCTCTACTAACAAAAGATAGCGCTCTTGTACTATTTGAATAGGCAACGGTAATGGACCACCAGTGTATGATATTTTCTTAGATTTTTTAAATGGGACTATGGTTTGTTGTGAACCATTTCTTGAGTTAAAAATGTGCTCAATGTTGTCTTGCGGGGCATGGATTGAAGTCTGGGTGAGATATATATTGACATTACCTGCTATTGTGATTATTGGAATATCAGACTTAAAAGAAATTTTACATATAAATGGTTTAAAAAAGTGTTCTTTCAGTAGATTTACAAAAGACAAGTGCATTTTGTGAAGTGAAATAGAAGAGTCTATAGGACAAACAAAATGTTCCTTGCCCAATTATTTTGTCGTGAGGCGAGGATCTAACGGGATAATTCTGGTGTTTGAGCGTTGGTTGATTCTTGTGATTGTGCTGACATAATCGATTTTTTAGTTCTTAATTTAAATAGTTAATAATAGGTATATTTAATGTATATAATACTATAAATATGCTCACTTCTTATTCAATAATCTACAGAAATAATATAATAATAATTGTAGGAATAATCAACCGTTTATATACTTATATTTTGTAATATGTTGGGAATTCACATGAAACATTATATGTTAATTTGTTGTACAAATTACATAGTAAGTTTAATTCTCACATGTCTTTTAATCTCGTAATATAATCATTGATACATCCGATTTTGTAGCATATAAACAATATAATCATTGTTCTTATGTTTTCACAGTAATTGGAATTACTCATCAACATTCATATTTGTTATGAATAGTGTTTCATACTATTCATCTAAGTGTTTCATTCATGTTAGAAAAAAGGGTATCTTATTTCAAATTTTTTCTTAAATGGTCGTGTAATGAAATATACATTAGGTCCGACAGGATCGTCGCTAGGGCAATGGTGGTTAGCGGCGGAGTGGTGCTGTTAAGCATGCCCATTTCTTGGAGGGATGGAAATGGTTATTTAAAGTATCAAATGACTAGTTGACCGCCGCTGAAACATTGAAAAGGTTGGGACGGTTGTTTGGTTTGTTAATCATCCAATCAATCATCGTTAGATGTGTAGACTTGTACTACATTGCTAGGGATTTTCTTGTTTTGCAGAGATTAATCTCCATTACTTTTAGAAGTACACAAGTATATAAAAAAAAAAGAAAAACATTATTCATTATAATCAAGAAAAACCACAATCAACTATTTTTTCTTGCTGAAGAATGCCATCAAGCTAGCTTGTTTTTTAGGGCCGCCCTTTCCCATATCTTTCTTGTTATTGGTAGTAGTCAGCTCAATCGTGTGCTTTTTAGTTTGTGGGACTGTATTGCTTCTCTTTGTTGGCTGCGATGGTTTAGCCGCAGGTAAAGATTTGTTTTGGACAACCAAATAACCTTCTTCGTCATAAACTGGTCCTGCATCTTCTTCTTGAGTCACGGTGCCAGTATTCTTGGTAGATTTGTCTTCGGAGTCGTGTATGATATCATCAACAACAACCTTCCTGGCTGATTCTGGTGATGGTGATGTTAGTGGTGCTTGTGCTGGTGTTGGTTCTGTTTCTTGTGCTTCCAAAACATCTTCTTCAACTTTGTTGACATCAACATCAATAGATTCCTTCTTTTCCAAAATGACTTGAGTAGGAGGAGCTGACTCATCAAACTCATCGTCGCCTTCAAACATCTTGGCCAGTTCTTCTTCACGTTTAAGTCTTATAGCTTTTTCTTCAGTAGTTTCAATCTTGATCTTTTTCGGAGCAGGTTGTTGAACAAGTGCCTCTAGATCCTCTTCATCTTCATTATCTTCGACTTGAATATGATCAATAACAACAGTATTTTTGACATCTTTCTTACGGGATGTGTATAGTGGTCTTTTGTTTTCTTCCTTTGTTGGGTTAGGTTTACGTTCAGCAATTGATGTATTGGACTTGGTTTGCAAAGGAATAACTTTTTCTTTTTTAGGTTGAGATTTTCTTGAAACATATAATGATCTAGTGGGTTCTTCTTCTTCTTCGGATTTTGAAGCTTTATTGGTAGCGCCTGAAGCTTTATTGGTAGCACCTGAAGCTTTATTGGTAGCGCCTGGTTTCACTGTCTTTGCCTGTATTGGGGCACTTCGTGTTATTTCTGGTGTTTTGGTAATGGATTTCGTTGCTGATTTTCCGCTGTTTGGGCATTCAATAACTCCCCATTTGTTACAATTTTCAGATGTGTATGGTTTGCTCAAAGTTTGATCAATGGTCACAATATTTCCAAAACTTAACTGGTCATTATAGTTCAAACTGTAAATAGTGCAAGAAAAAATGGATTCAAACATTTGTTTACTAGATTCCAAGTCACTATCAAGGGTAATTTTCACAAAGTTTTGATTTTCTGATTTACCAGTGATAACAAACCTACTCGAAAGTTCCGCTTTTTCCGGTTTGAGAGCATCATAGTAATCTTGTAGAAGTTGTCTGGAATTGTTGTTTGAAATGTCAAGTAATCTGGATAGACATTTGTAAGTCAATGGTTTTTTGTCGCAAAAGAGATGATTAGAAATCAAGTCAAAATGCTTTTCAGTTTGCATGGCAATAATAGTTAGTTGTGTGAGTTTAATGATAATCTTGTATTCAATCTTGCACATGTTCTGAATCTCCTGGCATAATGTATATACATAACTTGAAATAGATAACCACCAGAGAAACACGGTAAGGACTCTATTTGCCAAACGCGTCGTCAACCTTTTTGGTTACGTAAATAATTGATCGACGCGACGTTCTAGCATCAGTCTGGTATTTGTCAGAATTGTGCCATTAAAGTAGAGTTAAGATTATTTGAGATGAGACTAACTAAAAATGATATATCTATAATAAACTAATAGCCTAATCAAACGATAGGCTTATTTCTTATCTGGCTCATTGAATGAATTCATAAGAACCCATCATATAATATACAATTTAACAATGGTTGAACTGGACTGGAACAGCATTCCAAAAGATCTCTGCCCTGTTTGCAAAACTGACAAGTATTTATCACCATCTTTACAATTCAAAATTAATCCAGAATGCTATCACAAGATCTGTGATTCCTGTGTAGATAGAATATTCTCTTTAGGTCCATCCCCATGCCCATATCCTAACTGTGGTAAGATATTGAGAAAGAATAAATTCAAGACCCAAATTTTTGACGATTTGGAGGTCGAAAGAGAATGTGATATACGGAAAAAAGTGATGAGTGTGTACAATAAGAAAGAGGCTGATTTCAAGTCAACCGAAGAGCACAACAAATATCTTGAAGAGATTGAGGAGTTTGTTTATAAATTACTTCATAAAATTGATATCGAAGAGACTGAAGAAAAGTTGAAGGAATATTCCATTGAAAACAAACAGTCGATTGAATTAAACAACTCGAGAAAAGATCAAGAATATGAAAAGTTCATTAAGATGCAAAACTTAGAGAAGAGATACAAGCAAGAGAGGAATAAGATTAATAAAGAAATCATTAAAGAAGAACAAAGTCTGAAGAATCTTGGAAAGATGGAAATCATCAATCAATTACAAAATGCAGCTGAAGATAAAGATGCTGATAAAATTATTTCCAATATCAAAGAATCAATGCTTCTCAAGACTAATAAGCATAAAAAGCAATTAGAGGAGTTAGAAGCCAAATATCAATCACAAAAACAAATACTTTTCAGAGTTGGCACTTTACAAGACAAAGAAGAACCAGAAGAAATTCAAATTCCATTCACGCCATTCAACGGTGATAGAATGTATGATTTACCATTTAAGTTCCATAGTTCAAATTACAAAGATCCTTACCTACTTAAGTTGGTCGATGATATTCAGTATAAAGCAGGTGGTTATAAACTGGAGAGTTACTTTGAGAGATCTTTGAATAATGCCTTCACTGGTTTGGATTGTATCGTGGAGGACGAGAAATCTTATTGAAGAATATGCTAGGCGCTTTGTTACGATATATAAATTTATAGAAGACTCTATATCTTTTGTTATGTGGATTGTTCTTTTCCCCATATATACACTAATGTACACTATTTTCATGTTTAAATTAATCAAGGTTACTTATTGTAGTTTTCCAGGTGTTTTTACGTTTGTCTGGATCATTGCCTATCAAATACATTATTGATAACATAAAAAAAACAAAATCTAAAATTGAGATCAATAGAGCACCAACTCTGAGAAGTTCAAATCATCAGCATATATATATATATATAAATAAAATAAGCATGATTGGAGGAAAAACATTTTAGTGATTATGAAACTGATCGAGCAAAATCAAAAACAAGAGGCTTTCTTCAAAGTTTCTCTACCACTGATTAGTAACTTAGTTTCCTGTCTGATACAATTAATCAACCATGACAGTAAAGTTTTTCTTTGCAGTAAACACAGTAACAAGCTTCAGCCCGTTAGTAAGCTTATTATTTTTCTTTGGTCATATCAAAAAAGGATACTTCTCCTTAAGAAATTACTTAATTCTTCATGTATCTTATAAATAACTGTGCTATTTTTTGACAATGAGAGGATTCGAACAATATTTAAAACTACTTGTATGTATTCAAAAGTATTCGAAATAAAAACTATTATTTTATTTGATGCCCCTTCCATCTTAATCGCTAGGACAAACATATAAATAGGGATAAAGGATACAAAAAAAATATAATAAGAGACAGAGTGTCGACGACTCGAGAGGAATTCTCAATTAGGGAATTCGGAAAATAATGTCCAAGTAAGAAAAGCCGCACAGATAGAAGGTCAGTGTCTCATTAAGAGGAGGAAACCCTGCAGTCAATATAATGAATCGGGCACGCTGTCGTTTTGTCGTCGTTTTAATATTCTTTTGATTTGAAGCTTGATATTTTATAACTTCTAAAAATAAGTTATCAACTAAAACTAATTAAACTCTAAAATTAAGTTCAAACTAAACTCTCTAAAAACTATCCTCCCTTCTTCCTCTCTGGGAAAGGGATCTAGACAATAATAAGGAAATACAAACATATTTAAATAAGAACTGATTATCGACGAAGTTGTCGACAATCTTCAGAAACTCCTACTCTGATTAGTAATCAATAGAGTAATCAACGGGGAAAAAGGGATACTTATCCCTAAACAAGACGTCCTCTATCTTAAATGGCGCCTGATCCCTTACAGTCAATGAGAGGGATCGATAGTTATTTAAAACTGATTGAATAATAAATTGATATTCTCTTTGATACCCTTTCTTATAATCGATAGGAAAGGAATCTAAATAGACATATGGGAAATACACAAATATATATAGTAAAATAATAAGGAAACAATTCAAAAGATAAAAACAAAAATAGGAGATAAAAGTAAAGTCCGAAAATAGTTGACAAAATAGGAGATAAGTAATAAAGTAAAAATGGGAGATACATAGTTAAGTCCGACAGCAAGTAGTTGATTAGAGTAAGGATGAAAATGTAGGATAGATACCTTACATCAACAATCAGCCTGGCTAGCTCAATCGGTAGAGCGTGTGACTCTTAATCACAAGGCTGCGGGTTCAAGCCCCGCGTTGGGCTTAGGTTCGCCTTATTTCATTGCCTGGCTAGCTCAATCGGTAGAGCGTGTGACTCTTAATCACAAGGCTGCGGGTTCAAGCCCCGCGTTGGGCTAATTAATAGGTGTTCTTATACGGATATTTTTTTGCATACTCATCTGTTTTGAACTTATTCTTTTGTATTCGGTATAGCATTTACTCTTCATAGAATAAAGTGTAAAAACCAAGGCTTGACTTCAGATTGAAAAAAAAATTCAGTCAACGGAAACTGGCAGCGCGCGGTGTCGGGGTTGGATGCCATATGGAGATGCGTCCGTCGAAAGAACCCCGGATTTTGGAGAGCTATGCGCAGGCCACTGCGATTAAGTCAACTTATCTAATCATCAGGTGAAGTGTTTAAATACACCCATGTTTCCACATTTTATTTCATTCCATATTTAATTTGGTTTTCTTTGACTAATTAACCATTCAATTAGCCTGTTTGACTGAAGAAAGAATGTCTCCAACTCCAGAGTTTAATTTATCCTCCGCTAAAGCAGTTCAATACGAACAAGAATATGCTGCACACAACTATCACCCATTACCAGTGGTGTTTGCCAGTGCCAAAGGCGCTAAAGTTTATGACCCTGAAGGGAAAGAATATCTTGACTTCCTATCAGCTTACTCTGCTGTTAACCAAGGTCACTGTCATCCAAGAATTGTCAACGCTTTAGTTGAACAAGCACAAAAATTAACTTTGTCTTCAAGAGCTTTCTCTTCTGATATCTTTGGTACATATGCCAAGTACATTACTGAATATTTTGGTTACGAATGTGTCCTACCAATGAACACAGGTATGGAAGCTGTTGAAAGTGCCTTGAAAATCGCTAGAAGATGGGGTGTTATGAAAAAAGGTATCGCTCCTAATGAGGCCATCATCTTAAGTTGTGAAAACAACTTCCATGGTAGATCGTTAGCCATTGTGTCGATGTCCACTGATCCAGAAGCTAGAACTAATTTTGGTCCATTTTTGGATAAGATTGGACCTGTTATTCCAGGTACTAATGGCCAACTATTAAGATACGGTAACATTGAAGATGTTGAATTGGCTTTCAAGAATGCTGGTGACAAGATTGCTGCTATTCTTATTGAACCAATTCAAGGTGAAGCGGGTATTGTTGTTCCTCCAGCTGGTTACTTCCAAAGAGTCAGAGAACTATGTAACCAATATAACGTTTTATTAATTGCTGATGAAATTCAAACTGGTATCGCTAGAACCGGTAAGTTACTATGTTGGGAACACTATCTATCCAGAGAAGACAAGCCAGATATGGTTTTATTAGGTAAGGCTATCTCAGGCGGTATTTTGCCTGTTTCTGCTGTTTTATCATCCAAATCAATCATGCATACTTTAGATCCAGGTTCTCACGGTTCCACCTACGGTGGTAACCCCTTGGGTTGTAGAGTTGCTATTGAAGCTTTAGAGGTTGTTAAGGATGAAAAATTAGTTGAAAGAGCTGAAGAACTAGGTGCTTTCTTACAAGCTGAATTAACAAAGTTGATGGAAGAATCTAACGGAATCATTAATGAAGTCAGAGGAAAAGGTTTGTTGTGTGCAGTTGTCATTGATGACACCAAAACTAACGGTAAAAGTGCCTGGGATTTATGTTTGTTGATGAAGAACTACGGTGTTTTGGCAAAGCCAACTCACGAGCATATTATTAGATTAGCTCCACCTTTAGTCATTTCCAAGGAAGACCTATTGAAGGGAGTTGATAGTATTAGAAAGGCTTTAGTTGATTTACCAAATGTTGAAAAAACTGAACATTAATCATGTATCGGTTTATTTCAGTTTATGTTTGCTATTTAATCTACAAAAAATGTAATAAAAGTTTCGAGATTTTTAAAACGTTTCATTATTGTAGTCTCTGTAGTACTTTTTCATCATAATCCATCTACATGAGAAACAAGTCTGAGTTAGGTGGTTGATTGTAAATTATATACAGTGAGTAGGTGTGTGGGACAAAATGGTTTGAAGTTTGGCACCCTACTAAAAGCTGTCAAATGGGATTTGCAGATGTCGTATCAAGATACGGAATCAAGTAAAAAGCCTGACATGACGTTTATGGAATGATTTAATAATACAATCGTTTTAAATTATTCAGTCAAAGAGTTGATACATATATATTATATCTAGCATACGGATCAACGTAACAGTTGTGACATATTAATTGCAAAGTAACTAGCTTGAAAGTAAGTACATGTTCAAAATCAAAAAAAATAGCCAAGTATTAAAACCTAAGTAAGCACAGACCAATGTTAAACAGGAAAGTCAAAATAAAATAAAAAAGCACGACAAAAACTTCTCAATAATTGAATAACCTTAAAAATACATGAACCTTGAAGATTTTCCAAAACAATACCTAGGTTTTAAAATGAAGAAATGAACATAAAAAAACCTAAAATGGTTGAGAAACCAGCACCTTATAAGAGGAAAATCGTCACAGTAGTTCGAGAAGATGCTGTTGTAGTTTAGTCAGCTGGCATAGGAACCAGTTTGGCAGAACTAGGAGCAGTTGTTGCATTATCTGGACCAGAACTTGATCCAGAACCTAATCCAAACCCAGTTACTATGGATGCTGAAACTGTGGTGGTAACAGAGGATTCTGATCCGCTGTCAGCAGTCTCAGTATATCCGCTAGAGCATGTGGTTGTGGTGAGAAGGGTAATGGATTTAATGGTTGTGGTGACAACAACAATAGTAGCACCAGTAGCATCAGTACCTTTAGCTTCTGTATCACCATCAGAACAGGTAGAAGTAGTGTCAAATCTGATTGAATTGGCAGTTGAAGTCTCAACAGCTGTAGTAGCAGCATTTTCTGAGACTGAGGCCTAGGAAGTACCACTCGAAGAAGTAGTGGAGGAAGTGGTGGTTGAAGCTTCAGTACCTAAAGTGACAGCTGCAGTTGAAGAGTTAAAGTAAAATCTAAATCTTCTGTCTCAACTTCCTTGGCACCAAATTCAGAAACACCAACAAGGGATTTACCAGCATAGTAATCTAACAAACGTGATAGAACGACCGTTGGGCTGTATAATCAGAGAATAGAGCTAATCATCAGTGTAGGAATCTGTAGCATGGGTAACAACCATTGAAACTCCATCATTAACTAAGAAAATTCTACCAGCATCGACAACATGTTTGGTGTAATTGTCAATAGGAACAACGGAAAATGAATCAATAAAGATGACATCAAGAGTTTAATAAGTAACAAATTTTGGCTGATCATCAGTAATAATACCCAGGGATAGTTAGAGTATATGATTTGTCTGAGTAAGATAAAAAAAGAAGATGAAGATGATGGGGATGATGGGGATAATGGTGATAAAGAGGTGAAATCTGTTGCTTCAATTGGAGTGGTTGTACCCATTGGAGTGCCCGTATCAATTAATATAAGTCTACTTTTTAGGAGGTTGATCTTTTAACGCGTTTAATAAAAACTCTAGTCCACGTTTGGCAAACAATTGCATGTTCTCTGAACGACCTTCAGAACCTGTACTAATAACACATGATCTATCACCTCCTGGACCTGATATTCCCAAATAAACCATACCTAATTTAGAATCATCGTTGTTGGTAATACTTTCGTTATCTAATCCAACATTAGTGGAAGGACCAGCAAACCCAGATTCAGATAAGACATAGGTTGAACCAAACTCTATTCTTAAATTTCTAGCAAGTTTTAAAACAACAGATTCACTGGGTCCAATATATTCACGGATTTGATCTCTATCCCAACCACTCAATTTCAAACGTGACTTCAAACTATACGTTAAACGCCCACCATCAAAAAATTTGGATGCACCCGGTAATGATATCAAATATGCACTCAAAAGTCCACCACATGAACCTTCACTAACGGAGACTGTTTGATTTCTGGATAACAGTATCTCCGCAATTTCTTCAACTAATTCTTGCACATCTCTTGGAGGAAAATCCATCTTTCTATATGTTGGCGTATCTGTATTGGTATGTATACTAAATGTGTAGTTTCTTATGGATACTGCTACCTATTCGGTTGACTTCAAATCAAGACATGAAAAAGGTCAGTTGATATATCAAGTTAAAACTCTGGAGATTTGATCCTCATTGTTAACCAACGGGTAATGCCGTTTCTATTTCTCTATTACTCTTATAACTTGTGCGGTGCTTCGTAACCTTTTTGATACTTATTAGACAATTACGTAATCCCTATTATTTGATCTGATTGTTGAAGCTAGTTCTGTATGGTATTGTATATTTGCCACTGCTACTTTCCATCATCTACTCAGCTCAAATTGATTTCACTCAAGTGGTTTTGTTAGCTAAATCATTGGAGCTAAAACTAGAATCATTCAATTGTTATACAATAACTACAATACTCACATATATACTATACAAATAGAAAATGTCCTTAACTACCCCTCTGAAATTTAAAGCTGGTAAAGTTAACTACAACGAAGAAGACAATATCTACACCCCAAATCCAATAAAGGGGGAGATTGTTATAAAGCAAAGTGAAGAAGGTGAAGGTTTCTACTCTTTCAGTTGGAACCCAAGGGAAACCACTGCCGGTGGTGTCGAATCCGAAGAGTTATTGGTCATTGCTGGTGATGTGACGTGGAAGAAAGTGAATTCTTGTAAGTCTGGTAGAGTTTATATGCTAACATTCTTAAGTTCTGGTGCCAAGAACCTGTTTTGGATGCAAAGTATAAACGATGATGAGTACCATTTGGACAAAGAAACTGAAAAGGATAAGGAAATATTCAAAAAGATCAATGAACTATTCCAAGAATTCCCTGATGATGAATGATTGATGATTTTTCCCCTATATTTAAAGTAAGTTATTTCAAGGAGGTTCTACTGTATATTAGAATTCTTAAGTTTCATTTGGCTTTGGGATGAACCAGTACCCTGGGTGGTTGATGGGATTTGGTTTATTCTGATTATTCTTTCAGTTTGCAAGATAGCTTGTTTTTTTGTATATAACTTAATTACCCATATGTGAATGATTGCAATAAAATATTCTCAAATTGTTACTGTAATCTACTGTAACAATTGGTTTTAACTGCCTTAGCAGCAATGCTCATATTTCTGGGCTGTAGTACTGAGGATAATTCTGAGCTCTTTAGATTGCGCCTGTGCGACATACTTAATGTTGTTACTCTTTTCACTTCACCAAACCCTTACAGGCAAAAATGAAGTTTTATTGTATAAATAAAGCACCATTTGATGATGTTTAATTTCAAGAAATTATAATAAGTCATATCATATTTTTTAAATGAGAAGGCAAGTTGAAGCTATTGCTTTTCTTTGTAATGAAATAGTTTCAGAAATCTTTCAAAATAAAAAATTTTAAAAAGGCGTTTGAGCATAACATACAATAAGAACAACAAGTTTGAAAAATTGGTTCTTTACTTGGATAGTTTTAGTTAATTTTTTGGATTTTTTTAAACTAACTCTTTGATAAATTAAAAAGGGATTTAAACACCAAAAAAAGCACTCTCTGTTTAAACACCACCGACCCGATCGACCTAAATCAACCACAATTACAAAATCGTTTACACAGCCCGAAGAAATTCCGCTCTCTTTCCGAATCTTTGTTTTCAATTGATTGATTTGAGTGAACCTAAACAATTGGGGAAGGTTACGTAGACATATTTTAGGTGATAGAAAGCATAGTTCTTTTGAATATCTCTTTCTGTGTTCTGTCAACTCACCCATATAAGTCATTTTTATTTTCGACGAAAGTAACGAATTAAAGTTTTCCAAGTTTCGAGTTTCATTGGAAGGTCCTTTACAATCGATTATTGACTACAAAGGGCTTCCACCTTCGTTTATTTGCACAAGTTTCCAATTCAAACTACACATACAACCTCCGGATATTAAACTATTGAAATGCCAGACACACCAGGATCAGGCCACAGACGGATAAATCCAAGAAGGTCGACTCCTGGAAATCTATCCTACTACAGAGATAATGATTTTGCAAACACCAATCAACTGGTTTTAGGAAATACTGATCAATCATCGGTCCCATCTACACCTTCAAGACAACAGCATGAGTTAATATCTAATAACCCAACTTCTGTGCATCCTTCGTCTTTAACTGACCATTCAGAAAAGGAATCAAATGCAAATTCAAATTCACTTTTCGATTCCGAAGTTGTTGCTTGCCCTTACGATTGCTGTAAGAATGAAAGCACCTCGGAATACATTTTCAAAAGAGGGTTTCTTGAGGGTGCTTACTCAGATGTTACGATAAAAGCATTTGGATCTTCTTACAAATTGCATAGGTTGTTTTTGGATAAAAGTGATTACTTCAAGTTCTTGTTCAAATGGTCTAATAACGAAGCACCATACTATGCCGACGAAGACAATACCAGTACTGAAGACCGCTACAACGATGAGAATGCTGATGATGAAGACGAATATCCAATTAAATCAAAAGATAAACACACTAGAAACTCTATTCACAAGAAAGAAATTAAAAATGAGCCCAAAAGTGTTTTTGCATTGGAATTTGATGACTCTCGAATAATTCAATCTAGTTTTGAACTTTCTATCGCAAGACTATACGGTGCCATCAACATCAAAGAAGAAAACAAGATTCCTTACAATATGATTGCTGTTGGACAGTACCTTGCACTAGGAAGTATAGTTTGCACAGCTACGGATTACATTGTGAAGAATATGACCATGGATAACATTTCTGAGAACATGAAGTTTGCCGCATCGAACAATTATGGATCAGCTAGTGAGAGAATAATTCAAAATGGGAAAGGGATACTATGTTCAGATGGCTGGGAAGTTGGTGTTAATAAGTGGGATGAAATACCTGTTACTATTATAGCTGAAGTCATAGGTGAAAATTATTTTTTTGTTCCGACGGAATGGGATAGATGCCTTTTCATTATAAAGCTTGTCGAGAGAAGACTCGAATCATTGGTCGAAGATGATGAAATGACGCATGAGGATCAGGTTAAAGTTCTAAAGCAAGTCTTGAATGAAAAAATCCACTATTGCCATCTTTCACCAGAGCAACTACAAGAGCTAGAAAGTTATAATGATATTAATGGTGTTCCTTACATCGACCCTCAAGTTCTACATAAGGCACTATGGCAAGCTGTTCAATTGAATAGATTGGTGGTGAATTCGGGATCCACTCTCAACTTGGCAAACGTTATTACCGCCCCTGAATCACCAACAAACGATACTAAATGGTTCAGAGTTCCAATTAAAGATGTGACTTTAGCGGGACTCCCAACAGAGATCGATAGATTAATGCTAGAAACTCTTAGCTCGACAGCTCAATCTGTTAGCTTAGAAAACGGAAAATCAACCCAGGATGACGCACCAAACAAGTCTGAAAGAATGTACAGTTGGACAAAAATTCCTCCATTCAGATTCTCAATCTCTTTTGCTAATGTATCCGATCTTTTAACAGAAAAAAGAGTCTATGGTAAAACATTTTGGTATGCGGGTTCATACTGGAATTTGTATCTCCAAAAGAATCACATCCACTCAAAAAATACTTTTCAAATAGGTGTCTATTTGCATCGTGCCAATAGCTCCTCCAATCCTTCATCAAAACATGGTTCAACTAACCCAGACTTGTACGCTAATAATTTGAACTATCAAAGTTTACCAAAAAAGTACAACCAAACATCAACCTTAACAATCAGTAAAGAGATATCACAAAGCAACAATTTACAAGAGGCAGAAGAGAAAGCTAATATTCAAGAAGATGCCAGTATTTTAGGTTTGAATGACCTTTCTTTGAACGATGGTAATGATGGCAGACCTCTGTCTGGATTAGGGCTTGGGTCGCCAATCTCCAGAAATACGGCTGTTATGGCCAATAATAACGAAGACAAATCTCTATTGACTTATGAGGATCAAAGAAATGCAATTAGAGTATATTTCATCATTTTTACACCATCTAGAAGGGAAAAACCAACGATCACATCTTTCTTGTCGATTCCAAATGATTTTCACAAGTCCCAAAGTTGGGGTTGGAAGAGTAACAGTATGTGTGTTTTTAATGAGGATGGAACTTTCCCTGCTGGTCATGATCCACATCTAAAATTCATGATTGTTTTAGGTAATGTTTGATGGATTGTGCTTGATTTTTTTAGCTAGATAAATAATATCCACAGTTTATATTTTATGTACGTACTATATACAAATAAACGGTTACAAAAATTAGAATGTTTATTTAGATTCTTCCCATTCAACAGTCCAAGATAACTTTGTGCCCGGCATAAATGGTGCAATAACGATTTCACCTTGCGTCAACACATTAGGAACAGCTTGTTCTTTCTTGACAATAAGACACTTGTCTTTACACTTTAACTTATCTTCAGTGATTCCATAGAAAGAGTTACCGAAAGTAGAAACAAAGTCTTTCAGCTTGTCTAACTTACCGTATTGATCAAAAACTTCGGCTAAATAAGAAATAACATAAGGTTGCGTGTAAACACCAGCGCAAACACCAACATGTGTTGACTTCTTGTGGAGTTCATGAGGAGCAGAATCAGAACCAAAGATAAAGTATGGCTTCCCAGAGAGTGCAGCACCAATTAAAGCTCTCTTATCTTCTGGTAATTTAGCCACAGGCTTACAGAAGTTGATCGGATTACTAGCCCAATCGTCAATGGTTAGGTATAAGTGGTGGGCAGTGATGGAGGCAACAACTTTAGGCTCTTCACCTGGTTTCAAGTCAGCGTTAACTTTATCCATGGCTTCAATTGCTGTCTTAGTTGTACAATGTTCAAGAACAATTTTCAACTCTGGGAAATCGTGATGGAGTTTGAATAGAGCAGGTAAAAACTTTGGTTCGGCGTTCAAAACATGAATATCCTCTGAATCATCAGTAGATTCACCATGTTTATGAGAAACGGAAGGTTTTTCACCGTGTAGATTCAAAACTAAATTGTTCTTTTCCATAACCTCAAAAATTGGATAAAACTGAGAAAAATCGTTTGGATCAACGCCCGCTGTGGAGTTGGTCGTAACACCTGCTGGATAACACTTGATACCTTGAATAGCGCCTAATTTGGCAGCTTCCTCCACTAATTCTGGGGTAAGTTCTTTGCTCAAGTAGAAAGTCATCAAAAATGTAGTCTTTGGGGAAAGTTTTTCTAGGTCGACTTTGTATTGAACAACTCTTTCAATATCAGTAATTGGAGGCACTAGATTTGGCATGATATATGCGATGGAAACACCACCTGGGTTTACTGTCTTCGTGACAACGTTCATCATTTCACCTTGTCTCAAATGGACGTGATAGTCTGCTGTGTAGCCTAATTCAATTCTTTCACCCATGTTTACTGTTGTTGTATAAATCCGTGTCTTTGATCGCTATTATCTGTTAGCAAAAATTACTTCCAAGAACTGATATCGTCCCAAGATAACAAAAGTTTGGTTTTTTGTCACCTTGACTGAGTGAAGTCAAGAGTTTTAGGTCACTGGTTGTCGACGCAGCTGTACCAAACTCGACGCAATTCGACGCAAACCCACCAAAATAAAATTTTTACATGTTTGCACAGCCGTGAAATTAATTTATCGCCTCATGTTTTGAATTAAAACTCTCTTCTATAAGAGTTTATACGATACCTTCAACATCAATGTCTTTATCTTCCAAAAAAACAATTCACAAAGTAGAAAGTTACCACCATGATATCAGACACACTAGTGGCTCCAGCGCTTTCTACAGCTCAAGACGAATTTACTTTTGAGTTTTCACAAGTGGAAACTCTGCAAGACAACAAGAAAAGATTGCATCTTGGACCTGATTTCACTGTAGAGAGTAACTCCGATATATCAGCAATAGACTTGAGAGATCGTATCGTTGACTACTATAATCTTGAGCAACTGTCCAAGTTTCTAGCTTCAAAAGATTCTCATGGTGATTTACGATTCAAGAAAATTACACTACAGTTCCCTGACAACTTGGTTTGCGATTCTGCAATCATTGTGCAAGTGCTTCAAGATAAACTCAAGAGACTGAACGAAACACAACATGAACATACTCACAAGACAGAAAATGCTGACAATAATACAGAGATTGACTTCACTCACTTATCCTCATGCAGTACCAAACCAGCTGATATTGAATCTGTGAAACCATGTACTGGTAAATGTGGCACTGAATGTAAAAATGCTGACGGTAAGAAGCAAAACAATGAACAACATGTTTGGATTCTCGCAGATACATCATATTCACCATGCTGTATAGATGAAGTTGCTGCTGAACATGTGTCGGCAGATACCGTTGTCCATTTTGGAGATGCTTGTTTGAACCCTATAGAAAAACTTCCAGCAGAGTACGTCTTTGGAAGACCTTACTTAGATCAAAAAGCTTTTATATCCAAGTTTAAAGATACATACGCAGACTTGGACGCTAAAATCATGTTGATGGCGGATACAACTTACAGCTATCAACTTTACGATTTATACACAAAATTGAAAGATCAATATACTAATTTGGCCTATGCTGATATTGATTTTGAAATATGTGGACCAAATGCTACAATAATAGATAAATACCCTCAAAGATACCAAGGAAAAGCGATAAAAGTTGCATCCCGTGTTATTTGTGGTCTTCCCGAAGATGAATTAGAGTATATCGAAGAAGATTCATATGATTCATTCACTCAAGAGTACTCTTTATTCCATATCAACAAACCAGCAGACCCTAGACTTCTAGTGCTCTCTACCAAGTTTGGTGAAATTACGACATTTGATTCCATTGATAATGAAACATCCCAGGGCCCATTCCCATCACTAACGAGACGTTACAGATTTATGCATATGGCTAGAAATGCAGGCACTGTGGGAATTTTAGTTAACACTCTTTCACTTTCCAATACCAAAAAGTTGTTGAACAAAGTGGTGAAATGGGTGAGAAATGCTGGAAAGAAGCACTATATGTTTGTTGTGGGGAAGCCTAACATTGCTAAATTGGCAAATTTTGAAAACATTGAAATATGGTGTGTTTTGGGTTGTGGACAGTCTGGTATAATTATTGATTCTTTTGGTGATTACTACAAGCCTATTATCACCCCATATGAATTACAAATGGCCTTGAACTTTGAAGTAACTTGGACCGGTAAATGGGTTACTGATTTCCAAGAGGTTATGCAACAAGAAGGGTATGAATCCGAAGAAGAAGGAGAAGAAAACGAAGAACAAGGCACAAAGAACAAAACCTTAATTGATGATACTAGCGATACCAATGACGACGATGATTACGATGATGAATATGCTCCTACATTCAACCCTGTTACTGGTAAATTAGCATCTTCTCAACCGTTGAGACAGTTGAAACATCTTGAAGTTGAAATGAGTGCCATGAAGTCATTAGCCGACTCTCAAAAGTCTGGTGAAAGTGTTACTGAGGACAGCAACGAGGCTAAAAACCAACTAGTCAAGAAGTTTTCTACTGCATTATCAATAAAGAATACAGTTAGTACATCAGCTGACTACCTACAAACCAGACAATGGACCGGGTTGGGAAGCGACTATAAGCAACAGGAACTGGATGGAGGAGACAACGGGGTGAACTTTGAAGAAGGTGCCGAGATAGAAGAAGGTATTGATGGTGTTGCCAGAGGATATGTTACCGACAGAGACCTCAGTTCCATGTGAATAATGAAGTTGTATGTATAATCAACTACTAACTTTGAAAATCTATACATAGGTAGTCACATATAACCATAAAGATATAGGAAAAACACCAAAAATACCCAAAATTGTAATTACCGGAAAATAGCACCGAGAATCGTCGCGACGCCATTAGAAAACGATGCAGAAAATTTCCGTTCTAAGAATCTTGAAATTTGCCATGTACAACAGCAAAGACCTAGCGTTTAAAGGCTATATGGAGCTGAATAGCCAATGTTCCAGGACTTTATCTAAATTTTGAAACCGATATAGTCACCAATAAGTCAAATATGGGTAACATTCCTTCAAATTTACTAGACGACCTCTCGGAGGGTACAAACTGTAAGTAAATTCATGTGTGTGCATTGCACTATTCATCACACCTTCCGACATGATCCATATAATACTAACACTTTACTGCTTGAAAATACCTAACCTGGTTTGCTATTTTTATATGATACAGTTGGTTCCGATGAAATAGACAGATTGGCCAAAAGATTTATGAAATTAGATGCTGACAACTCCGGCGCTATAGACAAAGATGAGTTTTTTAACATTCCTGGGATAGGCCAAAATCCACTAGCCAAAAGAGTGATTGATATATTTGATACGAATAGAGGTGGTGATATTGATTTCAAAGAATTCGTTACTGGGTTATCTATTTTCTCAGCAAGTGGGTCTGTTGACGACAAGTTGGAGTTCTTGTTCAAAGTGTACGATATTGACAACGACGGTTACATTTCAAACGGTGAGTTATTTTTGGTTTTAAGAATGATGGTGGCTAACTCATTAACCGATGTACAGTTACAACAGCTCGTTGATAGAACTATTATGGAAAGTGACGAAGATGGCGATGGAAGATTAAGTTTTGAAGAGTTCAAAAAGACCATTTCAAGTACGGATGTTGCAAGTAAATTGTCATTGGACGATAAGATTTAAACATACTATCGTTGTTGAAAGAGGCTTGGATTGTACTGTAGTAATTATCTAAATCTATTTACGTTATCAAACTTGAAAAGGCTACGCCTATCAAGAGGACTGGGTCATACTTTGAGCTATATATTTGAGTCTTATTTCCTGCATGCTACCTATTTCCTGTTTATTTGTTTTTGACGCCTAATACTGCTTTATGAACAACTGGAAACCATATTTATGTAAATATATACTACCGACATTACGATTAAAGCTCATTCAAAGTATGTAAATTTTGTAAATGATTCCCTATCAAAATGCTTTTAAGCGCTGTGAATTTCTTGGTGTGGCTAGTGCAGCTTGAGAATTGCAAATTGCAGTTTTATTTGATTGGCATAGGGTTTCAGAGATAAGAAGAACCACCACTCTAACTCGTATGAGCTACATCAAAACAACAACACTGATATGGACCAACCGAATAATGGATTCAAATTTGAATCCTCCTTCGCCAAAAGGAAAAATAAATTGAGTTCAAGCAAGGATGATTTACAGAATGAACAATCACTTTACCAGAGTAACCCATCAGTAATTTATTCAAGAGATCCCTTAAATCCTTCAACACAGAATAATAACGACTCACAAGATGATCTTGTCACCTTCGATACTGATATACAAATTAGCGAACCAGTTGCCAATGCAAGTAAGATAAGGAAACAAGCTCCTGATGAGAAGTCCGACACCACAATACCATATTTAAGTTACGACATGGGTCCATCGTTAGAGGAAGGTTTTAAAGAAAAAATACACAATGAATTTAATTTGGGAAACTCTTCTGATAATGTTCCGTTGAAAATGCAATCAGATCATTCCCCATCATCACTTTGGCCTGACTTTTCCATAATGAGCAGTTCCCCAGTGACCGATAACTTGCACATGTCCTTGCAGAACCTTTCAATGAACCACAACAACAATTCAAGCAGCCTCACTGAATTAAGGTCAAAACATAAACATCAATTAACAGCACAGCATAAACAACGATTTGAGCTATTTCAAGAAATGCCTCTCATTCCATCACTTAGATTAATTGACGATCCATTACATTTCTTGAAAAACCAGGAAATCATATTACTTGACAAATTACACGTTGCAACACAGAAACACCACAAATATCTTCAAACAGGTAACAAAAGGGTCCACAAAATTAGGCCAAAGTTGGTCAACTTATGTTCTCAGCTAAATCAGGTCCATCAAGCTATACGTGAATTATATACAAGAGAGAAGTTCAACAAACAGTCAATCCTTAGTAACTTTGGCCAATGGGAAAACAGAAGAGACAAACTGCTACGTAAAATCTATGAGATTGAAAACAGTACAAGTGAAGGTATTTCATACAAGACATTGTTTGATGAATCAAAATTTGTGAATAACGAGGTTAGAGAGTTAGAGGAAAAGCTCTCGAAACTAAAACACAAACAAAAATTGTTGGACCAGCAGTTAAAAGAATCCAAATCATTATTGGATATCAAACTGAATTCATACTATGACTCTTTAAACAGCCTTGAATCTGTGGAGATTGCTGAAATTGAATCTCTACAATCAAATGGAACTTTGCAGAAACAACTAAACACCACAACAATCATTGAGAACTTGAAACTGCAATTGGGTGCAATGAACGATATGATAAACAGAGAAAGCATGAAGGAAACTAATTTCAAAGAAAGTTTTATATATTTAAGTGACATCTTTGAAAACCTTGCCAAGTTTGAAGGCAATGTGCAAGCAATACTCTCAGACGAAGCCAAGAACCACACCGAAGAAGGGACCGACTTGCTATTGAAAAGTTTGTCAGAAATAACAATTTACATGGACACCAGACTTTCACAAGCCGAGTCACTTAACTTAGATTTTATAAGATCAATAATATATGAAGAAGTCAATGCCATTAAACAGGCAACGAAGATTATCAGTGGTGATAAATCATCACTGGCGGCTTCTTCCGAATTCCAACCTACGACAGATTCTTTTCCTCAAATAACACAAGAGGATCGCATCAATCACCCTTATATATCAATACCAGATCCACGTTCAAACTCAACAGGATCAACAGGAAATAGTCATAGCAGCGCTTTCCCTATGAATTCCCCATCGCCGTTTCCAATCAAGCCCACCTACTCGCAGCCCATAATTTCAACAACAAATATTACTAGTGTTAGTCCCAACAGTAAAAGTTCAGCATTGACTGCCGTTGGTACTGGATCTGGAAACACAACGAACTTATTAGGAATTGGGACCGCTGATACAAAAGATAATAAGTATAAAAATGTTAAAGGAATTCTTAGTATGAACAAAGGTGGGAAGAAGGATTAACTTTTCACCCGACTCATTTATTATCACCTAATATCAATTTAATCTACCTACTTTTTTGTTTACGGATTGATTTATAAATATATAGCTTCTATTATCCCTTAATATGAAATCTTCATTGATGCGAAAAACAAAAATGTGGTTCGCAAATATGAAAGTTAAAACCTTAAAATAACTTAAAATCTAGTGATTTGATAATATACAAATGCTAATTAAATAGCACAAGATTGAAAATACAATGGTTACCTGTAACTACTTCCACCCCTTCTAACACCGCCGCCTCCAGAAGGTTTTCTTGGCTTTGGCTTGCTGATCTTGTACATTTCAACTTCACCTAAGCTAGTTTTACCTGACTTCCATCCGTTACTACTGGAAGCAACAGGATGGCGTGGTAGAGTACCTGAATTTGAAGCATCTGGGAAATTTATCTCTCCACTTTGAGTCGGTTTTTTCGCAGCGCTAGGACCGGTGGGTCTACGCTCAATAACTGGTGATTTAGCAGCGTGTAAGAATGTGATATCCGTGTCGGCTCTTTGTGGTGGAGTATTTCCTGGCTGTGGTGAAGATGATCCCGACTGCTTGTATGGTTTAGATTGTGACTGTTGATACGCGGGATTTTGATTATCGTACCCTGAGCTATACCTCTGATCATTATACTTTTGGTCATATCTCTGATCATGCCGTTGTTCGGAACATCTTGAGTCGGGATATGCATTGTTATAAGCTTGAGACTTATAGTCTTCTTTATTTCCTTTATTGTTACGAGCATACTGTTGCCCATACACATTATAATCGGAATGCTTAGGTTGGCGTGGACGCTGAAATTGTTGTTGATTTTGCTCTCTAGGGTTTGAGTGCTGTGCTCCATAAATTTGTTTTCCGCAACTGTTGGATTGATTGGTATACCTTTGATCATGGGAATGTGCTGTTTGTGCTGGTTGTGCAGTAACTGGTGTAAACGCACCACCGCCGGATCCCTGTGAACCTTTATTCGATCGATTATCATCAAACCTATTTGCACCTCTTTGTATAGGCATTGACCCTGAGGTTCGTATTGGCGGTTGGAGAACACCAGTGCTTTTCGGTGCCATGAAACCCTTAGGATATTGAGGCTTCTGTGATGGAACATCTTTCGCTAGTGTTATAGAACCTTGTCCTAGCGGTGGTGAGATAAACCTGCCAGAGTTATTTGGAGTGGGATATCTCTTCTCTGATATAGAAGTCTCTGAAGCTATAGGCATTTGGGGGACAGATCCAGTTATAGTCTTGGATGTGTCAGTAGCATTAACAACATTAGGAGAAGCCACCTTAGGTGGTGGAAGAGGAGGAGGAGGAGGTGGTGGTAGAGCACCAGTAGAAATAGGTTTTAACTGATTTTTGTTTTGTGCACCTATTTCCTCCTTATCCTTTTTAAATTCAACCTTTTTTCTTTTATGAGAGCTCTTGAAAGTGTCATCTGATAAAGGATCAGCCTTAAAACCAGATTCAGATCTCCGTTTTGCACGTTTAACTTTCTTCAACCTCTTTCTTTCTATCTGTTCCAAAGTTTTAGGGGGTTTCTTGTTACTAGAGTCTTCAGTACTTAGATTTTCCAGAGACTCAGTTCGAGATTTAGTCGAATCAGGGGGCTGTGGCAACACACCTGTTGATGTTGGTGGAGTGGGAGGAGGAGGAGGTAATGGCTGTAAAGAATTAGAAATAGAAGAGTTCGATTTTGACTTCGATTTTTCCCATTCATCCCAAACAGCAGGTTCAAATCTTTGTCTCGTAAAGTTTGGGAACGCAGAACCGACAAGCTTTCTATCATAAGCATCTTTAATCAAATCTTTCCATGTTTTATTAGACAATAATGCCGATCTTGATCCAAGAATCCACAATGATGATCTAGCTCTTGTTAACGCAACATTCATTCTTCTCATATCTGCTAAGAAACCAACACCAGTAGTGGTGGCAGTTGCCCTAACACATGAAAACAAAACAATTTCCTTTTCTTGACCTTGGAAACCATCAACAGTATTGAAATCAATTTCTTTGGTGATGTTGAAACCAAATTCTTTAATGAAAACATTTCTTATAGTTTTAACTTGTTCTTTATACGGTGAAATAACAGCAATTTGACCCGACCAAACTGTGTTTGGGTATAGAGCGTAAAGTTTATGAACCATTTCTAAAGCAATCTTGGCTTCTGAAATGTTATAGAGAGACATTGTTTGTGAGTTCTGTTCTTGTTTCCCTTGAACGTCATAGAACATATACGGACCAAAATGTTCGTATGAATGCC
The DNA here is from genome assembly GCA_030557545.1 of Ogataea salicorniae. Lineage (NCBI taxonomy): Eukaryota > Fungi > Ascomycota > Pichiomycetes > Pichiales > Pichiaceae > Ogataea > Ogataea salicorniae. Next base: position 144,235 of record JAKTPI010000024.1, read on the forward strand.
ACGGTTTCTTGTTCACTGACGCCATATTTTCACCATCCAACAATTTAGAGTTGTAGAATTCTTTAGATGGAAATCTTGAAATTTCAGGGTGCATACGGTACTGAACATCCAACAAGTACACCGAGTCTTTGTAATTATTTTGCATTCTAACAAATAAACTTTGGTCATAATTGAATGAAGCTGCTTTTTGAGATAACACCGTAGGTGGCAATTGATTTGGATCACCAACCATAATGCACTTTTTACAGCCATATCTTAATGGAATAATGGCACTCAGCTCAATACACTGTGCAGCTTCATCAATGACAACAGTATCAAACGTCATAGACATGCTTGCTAAAACATCATGTGCAGAACCTGATAAGGTAGAACAGACAACTTGGGCAGAGTTCAAGATCTTGAATTGGATATTTCTTCTTTCGATTTCTCTACTACGGTAGCTAACGGCTTGTTGCTCTCTAGCTTCATCTAATCTCTTTCCGAGTTCCTTACGTCTTTGAACAACTTCTTGTAATTTCAATTCGGTTTCTGCAACAGCGTCTACAGTAAGTGTGCTGTCATTCAATTTGGCTCTTAGACGATTTCTTTCTTCCAAACATTTTCTATGATCTTCTTTAATCTTGAAATCTTCATTAACATTACTGAAAGAGGATAATTGAGCATCGACCAATTCTTCCAAAGTCTTTTGCTTGACTTGTGCATTGACTGCATCAGATTTACCTAATCTAACGATATTAGGTTGGAAGGTTTCACCTTTAGAGTTCTTAATACCACCCATTAATCTCAACACCAATTCATCAACAGCAGCATTGGAAGGCGCACAAATTAAAATCTTTCTCTTTGGGGCACCTGCACTTTCACCATCAATTTTACCAGGTTGACTTATAGGTGTTGCAGGCTGTGCCTCAAGAGCAGTTAGCACATAACCAATGATACCTAAGATGGTTTTAGTTTTACCAGTACCAGGTGGACCTTGAATCAATGAGAAACCATCATTATGGACAGTACCAGCTATAGCTAAAGCTTGAGAATGATTGACACCGTACAAATTCTTCATCCTATTGATTTGAACATCATCCAAAGTTTCAGGTTGAGAAGGAATGGCCCTGACAATATCATCTGCCAAGTCGTAGTATTGTAAACCTCTTAAAGATGAAAATTCTCTTTCGATAGTGATCATTTGCATGACACGCATACCAACAACTTCAGTAGATGGGGTTAAAAAAGAAGTCATTGGGGTAGAAGTTGCAACTCTCACAGTGACATCAGAGTAACCGTTACTATTATTCTTGATGGCCTTAACCTTAGCTAAACAGGTCTTTTTACAACCAGCCAATTGTTTTTCAGAAGGGACTTTATCATTTTCATCAAGCTGGTCGTAGAATATTAAAACGATCAAGTCGTTATCACCCAATGCCTTTTGTTCGGAAATGACTTCCCTTTTGATAGAGGCATAAACATCAAAGAACGAGTCTGTGGCCGATCTTGACCCAATTAATAATCTAAATGGGGTTTCTTGGGATATTTGTTTGGCTCTTTGGATCGATTGCCAGCATTCTAACAACAACAATGGCTCAAAAGCTTTTTGATACTCTGCTGCTGATGCGAAAGTATCTTTAACCACTTGATATTTAGGTTCTTGATCATCTGGAAACTCTGCTTCCTTGTTGTAAGACCAGCTCAAAACTGTCTTGTATAAAGGATTCATATCCACATTTAATCTCAATCTCATCAACTCTTCGGCCTTCTTCTTTAATGCCATGGCGTTTGCAACTGGCTTTGGTCTTATACTGAATCCTGATTTAGGATTCAACGATTGGAGCGCTTGCTTAGTTCTCTTCATTTTAGCAACAACTTCATCTTTTGTGAACAACGTTTCCTCTTCAGAATCAGAACTTGAATCTCCTTCAGACTCTTCAGAGCTTGCAGAGACCCTCTTTCTTTGGTTATGTTTATTGAAGCCAGCTGGCCTAGGAGCAGCAGGTTCTCTAGAAATGTCTTGTATTTTTCTCCTTTCATTAAGTTGTAACCTAGCCTGATCCAGTTGTGAAATTCTTTTGCTTGGTTGTTGCTGTTTTTGTTGTGGGCGATCAGACATGAAATTCATGATAGATTGTTGTTTATTACCAACAGGCCTACTATCAATAATTTGCACATCATCATCAAACCCATTCTTGGCATCTGCTTTCGAAGGAGGTTCGATAGAAGAAGATGACATACGAGTAGAGAAACCAACCTGCTGCGGTTGCTTCTTTCTATATTCTTCAGCCTCTAATAGAACCTTGTGGACCAACGAGCCATCAAAGTTTCTAACTCTAATAAGTAATTCACCAGTTTGCTCTTCTGTTAGTCTGTTGTTAAACTTTCTAGCTTTGGCACATAATTTTGCCAAAGTGATTAGTGATTCATCATCAAATTTTAAATCTAGTTCAATAACTAAATCCAAAATATTTCTAGCTAAATCAACACACAAGACCAACAAAGCTGAATCACTTAATCTCAACCAATGAATCAATTGTCTGAAAGATTCTAAAACCGGAGCAAACATAAGTTCTTCAATTTTCTTGATATTTTCAGCAGTATCCAAACCAGGAGCTTTTAGACAACTAACCATCATCTTAAAACTATTCATGAGAGAATGCGACAAATCTAAAGTATCTCTTGTAAATTCTAGTAAATCTTTGGAAACTTTTTCCGCATGTTCTTTATTGAGAGTAACTTTCAGCTTTTCATAATCACCAGACCATTGGAAAATAGTCACATAAATCATTGTTAAATATGACCAAGCTCGATGCCAGAATATACCCAATGACTTCTTTGAGTCATTGTCTAAATTGGAAATTGAAATCAAAACACCATGAACAGGATCAGCTAAACACTTATTGAAATCCATCAACACCTTGAGTGCTCTTTTAGTTGGGTTGAATAATTCTAACTGAGTGACTGCATTCAAAGCAATATGGAACGAATTGACACTGACGCTTAAATTTGACTGCAAAATTTCTTTAAATGCTTCAAAACGACCATCAACATCGAAAGTTTCGTATAATAACCCAATCGCACTTTCATATATTTTCTCTTCAGGTGATAAAATGGAAGACCAGAAGCCGAGAGCACATTCGGGATCATGCAATAGAGTCTTAATATTCCAACCATCATATAGTTCAGCCATTCTACTATAAATTTTATCAATACTGGTAACCATTTGATGAATATTTTTGTTGTGTTTAGAACAAGACGCTACCAAGGATCTTAAGTTATCATCAGTGTTACCCTTTGTTTCTTTGAATTTCAATTTCAAAAGAGTAATATCAATCGAATACATCCCAGTGATGTTCTTCAAACTACCCAATATAGCAGAAGCAAAATCAACATCATTGGCAATGACTTTGCTTTCTAGCAAGGTCCAAAGATCAGAATTGAATAAAGAGTTGACCGATGAATCAAATTTGCTTAATGATTGACTATAATGAGCTAGCAAGGTGACATCATACACCATTGAGTTACTAACCAACTTGAGCGACTTCTTCTTTAATGAGGTATTATTGGTAGCATCAAATAGGACTATAGCTTTTTGGTCAACAACGGCTCTTGGATCAGCTTTGGAATATAGTTCAATAGTGAGTGCTGAATCTCCGAGTGGCTTTTTCAACTCTGTTTCCTGACACATAAGGTCAAATGCAGTGAAGATCAAAAATTCTCTGAATGGTATCTCTTTAGTCTTCTCATCAACCATATATTTGAAAATAATACACGCAGTCGTTATTTTACGGGAAGGGCTCAAAGATTTATATAGAACGTTGATCCAATAACACATATCTTGGAAAGAAGCAGTAGAAGATGAATCTCCAACAGCAACTAATCTAGCACCTGGTGTATCTGAGTTACCTTCCAAGGAAGTGACTACAGGCATAGATGGTAAAGATTGCAAATACTTGAAGAAGTATGGACTTCTGAATATAGCATCAAAGTATTCCAAAAATAGAGCTGGCTTGTTAAAACTTTGGGTCCAAAAAGATGTATTGAACTTGTCCAATAACAAATAAAAGACTCTTAACAAAATTGGTAACGGAGTGTCTAACCTGGAAAATAGTTGGTTGATGAAAACTTGAATTAATGGAACTACTTTGAAGTTTCCTTGTGGTTTATGGGTATCAGCTTCAAATTCTTCTATTGCAACAGGACAGTTTAATTTTTCCATAATGAGCTCACTTGAACAAAACCTCATGAGTGGAATCAAACCAGTCCAAAATTTGATGCAGTTTGCATCTGTAAACGAGCTTGGATTTTGAATATCATAGAAATACACTTCAAATTCTTCAATTACCAACAAATTTAGAGTAGAAGAGTCCAAATTTATGACAGCATTTGGATCTTTAGTTGCTAATTTATCATATGGGAGGCATGATAAAGCCCAGTCTCTTCCTGCAGAAGGATCTGAGAATAGGAAATATAACAAACCGGGGAAGCATTTCAAGGATGGGGTGATTGCAGCAGTATCATTTCTAAACATTCCAAATATGGCATTGAAGATTTCACAGAGTTGAGGTGTTTTTCTAAATAAAGCTGGACAAACCAAACATTCTTTGGCGGCATTTATTAGGCCAGACCTACTTGGCTGGGATTTCAAATTTTGTATTCTTGTTATTAATGTTTCCGATTCCCAAGTGAAAATTCTATCCATGACAGTTTGAACTTGGGAGTATGGAAGCTTCCTTTTCAACATGAAATCAAGCCTAACTTTAGCTCTTGAAACGTGGAAGCCATTCAAACAGTCAGGACAGTCATCAAGAAATTTTCGGTTTCTTTCTTTGCATAACGTTAAAACCGGGTGTACAAGGTCGACAAATGAAATCAAAACTGCAAAAAAGTATGAAGCATTATATGAAAGAACATCACTATGACAAAAATGGTGGGTTCCTTCTGGAAGTTGATCCAGGAACTGATAAATCTCTGAAAAAAGTGGTTGCTGAACGCTATCATCATCTGGACAACTGTGAGATTCTTCGATCTTATCATATATTTTTTTACTTTCTGTGTCTATGTTCATGATGTAAATGGTTTATGATGTATGCTTATGCAAAAGAGAAAAAAAAAGAAAGATGCTATGAAATGATGAGGACACTATTTATTTATATATATTTGAAGCAAATCCGATTGAAAAAGGAAATTGATAATTGAATTGTCAAGCCTAGTTGGAGTGTTTAATATATACACAATTGTTAATTAGTATTATATGCTGAATGCGATTTATAAGGATTCCACTCAATCGAAGGTGGAATGTATACTACTTTGGAGTGAAAAATTCCCGGAGAATTGATCGTATTTATAGTAGATAGATTAGTGATTGGATAACCACTGGTGTGTAGCTTGCTTGTATTTTTTAGGATACTAGTATGCTTCAGTCAATTAAAACCTAGCTTATGAAATGGATGATTTTAGATTCTTGAGAATTGTGTGCTTGTATAATGTTCTCCTATTCAACCTTTAAACAAGACAAAAACAAGAACCTTTGTAGACACTGATTCAAATCTTTTTTAAAGGCGCTCTCTCTCTTACTACACCGAATCACAGAAAAAACGGGTCGTGCACTACCAAAAAGACGGTTTTTTGAAAAAAAGTGCGACACTCAAATTGAAACTACCTGTCAATTTTTATTACTGTAAGATCGTCGCGTTGATTAGTTGGTACTAAAAAGGTCTTTTTTTCATTATATACCTCCATTCGATAGCTGATTAACCTACTTTTATAAAGAACGCAGCAGATAATCAAGTATTTTTAAAATTAATCCTGACACTAGGATGGTATCTTTGGGATAAATAAAACTACCTTCTATTCTGTTTTCCTTTTGTTTTTTTTTGCAAAAAAAATAATAATCGTTTGATGATATTCCCTCATCAAGAATACCCTGATCATTTTCGTTGGACCATGGTTAAAATGTATTTTTCGTGTTCATGGTAATCATTTATTGCTTGATAAGTAGCTGAAACTTAATGGTTTTTTTGCTAATTTGGTACAAGAAACAAATTAAACTTTGTATAAATCATTCACCGAAAAAGTTTGAAAATAGATTGGCCGAAAGACTGGATCAAACTTGCTTCTGAGTTTCCAGAATCAGCTACAGGTATCAAAATATCTTTGAATTTGTAATTACTACTAGTATTTCAAATGTTATTGATCGGGTTTTTTAGTGAAAAGTGTCACGTCCTTCAAAATCATCTAATATGTTCTCTTTTCTTTCCATTAAAGCGTCAATCCATTTCACTGTTCTTGCCTAAAGCATACGTTTCGGGGCATTTTGTGTTCGGATTGCAAATATGCTTGGTGGGCGTTTCACACAAAAAGAACAAACTAATGACTGAAATCAGGTGCGGCTGAGATGAGACAGTACACTAAGTGACCGGGATTATTCCACGCAAATTACACACATTACTCACTGATTCGTTGTCGAAGAATACTATATATTAAAAGAAATAGTAAGCACATTACAAAAGGGGAAAAACTACAGATAACGAATGGACTAAATAAATTATAAAAGGAAAACTTTAATCAAAAGCAAAATAAAAAGAACAAGAAAATGTATAAAGCAGCTTTAGTTAAATGAAATAAAATATGTTTCAAACATCGAATTCAACTAAACAGGTCTTGACTTGGATGGTTCGAAAGGCATCAAGATTGAAAGGATAGCTAAACAGCCAATTAAAGCACCACAGACCCAAATTGGGACGGAACTTCCAGATTCGGCACCAAACCAGTAGACAAGAGGGGCAAAACCACCGAAAACTCTACAAATAACCAATGCAAGACCAATACCTGTAGTACGAGCAGAAGTTGGTAAAACTTCAGGAGTGTAAGCATATAAACAACCGTAATAGATGTTAACAAAGAAGTATGTGAAAGCACCAAAGTAAGCATCTTGAGTTGGGTTTCTGACGGTAGTGTAACCGAACAAAATAGCCATAGCAGAAAGGGCACCAAACACCATTGTACCTCTTCTACCGAATTTTGGAATCAAAATTAAACCACCAGCCATAATTGGACCAAAGATACCAACGAAATTGGCAATTGTAGCATTTCTATAGGTTGTGAATGTAGAACTAGTAGTGGAACCACCATGAGAAGCAATGTAAATGTATAAGAAGTTATAGAAAGTAGAGTAAGCAATACCAATGAAACCCCAAGAAGCGAATAATAAGACAGTAGATCTGATAATAATTGGAGATGCAAATAGGATTTTAACGTGACGCCACATGGTAGACCAGATAGCACTCACAGTGATACCAGTCTTAGCAGCATCGAAATAGTGAGGTTCAATTTCACCACAATCTTGTAACTGTTCAAGAGTCAATGATAACTTTCTACCGTGCTTGTCAGCAATCTTCTTGATAGCTAAATAAGCTTCTTCATCTTTACCAACAGAAACCAAAAACTTTGGAGTTTCGTCCAACTTCATGAAGAAAATACGTAATAAAGAAGCACCCAAGACAATACCAGAGTTAGTGTACCAACAGTATCTCCAACCTCTGTTGTCACGAGAATGACATTCACCAGTAAGGTCACATGAGTTGTTTGGAATAAAGGCCCAGGAAATTAAACCAGCAACTGTTTGACCCACACCCCAGAAAGCAGCCAACATAGTATTCATGTAACCGTATCTAGCTGGTAAGTATTCCATAAAGACAGAAACATCAGTGGCAATGTTACCACCGGCAGCAGCAGTTGAGATAAATAACATGATACAGTACATGGCATAGTTGTCCATACCACCAACTAAGAAACCAAAGATAGAGGCAGTGAATAAAGACCAGTTGAAAAGTAAACGTCTACCAATAACATCGGCATTGAAACCAACAACAATGGAACCAACAATCAAACCAGCATAGAAAACTTCAGTAGCGATTGGGTATCCACCACCTTTCATTTGATAATCGACATAAATCCTAACAGCAGACTGAATCATTTCCATTTGAGAGTCAACCGAATAACCGAAACCAGCAATAACAAACAACTTAGCGTGATACCAAGTGAAACCAACTTCATCCAAAGCTTCGTTGATTAAGAAGATTTTCTTTTGTAAAACTAAATCACCAACTTCAACTGCAGCCAAATCTTTGGCAGTAATTTGTGGGTCAAGACCCGTTTCTAATGAATCTTGGTTGTTTCCTTCGATAACGTTGACAACCTCCTTTTCCCTTGAATGAACAGAACTCATATTGATATGAACTTAGTTATATGATAATTCTTATGTAAAAAGATTGGATCTATTGAGCTAAATAAAAAAGAAAAAGCTTGAAAAAAAAAGATGAATTAAATAACATATTGAAGATACAACAGAGGAATAGATACATATTTATATTTTTATTGTTGAAAAAGAATGTAACCATCAATAAAGATATGATATAAAATTGGCGATTAAGTAATCGGATAAGACATAAAGGTTGATGCACGGGTGATGATATTATTGTTTTCCTACTGTTCCCAAAAGATTATGTACTTTGATTAGTGAATCAGATAAAGTAGTGTTCGGGTAGTGCACCGAGCAGATACAACGACGAACTTATCCAGGCTTGTCTGTAGTTCTAGCCATTCAAGATTCAATTCAAACACGGATGGTATACTAGCAGAGTGTATGTGCATGGCAAGGGATATTGATTCCAAAAGAAAAAGAGTTTCAAGTGTTGGTTGCAAAATGGTTTGTCATTTGAGTATCTGGTATCAAAAGGGTAAATAGAGATAGGAGAAGTGGTCTTGCATCTAAACAACTTCGCTTGTACTTAACAAAAGATATTGCCTCTCTATAAACTAGCTGATGACACTTTGTTATCATTCAAAAGAATTAGTCAACGTAATTGATTCATTAGAATGCATCTACGGTGGAGTTGAAGTGGATTTTGTATTTGTTTGTTCAAAGTGTCTTGTGGTTGTTGGCTTTTTTGCCCAGATTTCAAGAACTTCAAAAAAAAAAAAAAACAAAAAAACACTAATGCATCCGTTTCCGGTCTGGGGCTCACAGGGCTTTTAAACGTTGCAATATGGGGTAATTTGTGGCTAAGGTGAAAGTACCTTCAACCCCCAACCGAATCTGACCATGTTTTTAACTATGGACAAAATCTGTTAAATAACAACAAGTGGCTAAAATTATAAGCGGGGTTGGTTTTCGTTTTTTTCTTCGTGTGTGGCGTATGCATAGTAAGTTTTGTTCCAAGTCTTTCTGATGCTAGAAAGCCTGTGTAGAGACAGAAACATATAATAATAGGGGGGTACAGTACGATTAGCACGCTTGGAGTTAAAGCTTTTAGAAGTACGGCCGAAATAATAGTATGAGAAAAAACGAGTCTTCTTCAGTGATAACTATTCATCGTTATACAAAAGATCTAGATAAGTGTTGTAATTGCTTGAAAAGTTGTAGATAAACAATGTTGAGACGGAAGTGTGGCCATATTTAAAAAAGTAGACAAGGAAGGAGCAAACGATCAGAAGAAAACACTCGAATGCTATTCCTATCATTGCAACGAGTAATAGTTTGTGGTTTTTTTTTTCTTTCATTGAATGACTTTCAAATATATTTAACTTATCTTAAACAAGATAATAATACACAAGCGTTATTTCCATTTTTCTGGCCAATTCTATAGTATGTATATCCTTATTTTGAGTGAAGTAACAAGAGATTCTTGGTCTCCGTTGATTCTCATTATACATAGAGTACAAAGTTAAATATATATAGATTTTTAGCCTTGTGAAAATTCGCTATGCTCCGGATAAACAGCACTCAAATTACAACAGGTCAACTGCCGCCGTAATCTTGAAGCTTAGACTTCAAATTTTAACTATTAGATGACAATGAGACAGCTAACTATAACTCTTTAGATTATTCGTTTGTTCTCAACAACATGCCAAAAATAGCCTTCTTGACAAATAATAGTTGACTGGTTAACTCCTCCATATGTAACAATCTGGGTCCCGCCCGCACTCCATCTCACCTTTCTTGTTGCTTATGAACCCCAACGGTTCCATCGCCAGCTACTCCAATCTTAACGGGATAATTCTGGTGCTTGAGCATCGGTTGATTCTTGTGAGTATGATGACATAATCGATTCTTAGTTTAATTTAAATAGTTAATAATAGGTATATTTAATGTATATAATACTATAAA